>JAXRKP010001979.1:65000-78594 GCA_037039925.1 Doris montereyensis | reverse complement strand
CGTACATAGATACATACATACATAGTACGTACATAGATACATACATACATAGTACGTACATAGATACATACATACATAGTACGTACATAGATACGTACATACATAGTACGTACATAGATATGTACATACATAGTACGTACATAGATACATACATACATAGTACGTACATAGATACATACATACATAGTACGTACATAGATACATACAGACATAATACGTACATAGATATATACATACATAATACGTCCATAAATATATACATACATAATACGTCCATACATACATATATACATAATACGTACATAGATAAATACATACATAATACGTACATAGATACATACATATATACATAATACGTACATAGATACATACATACATAAAACGTACATAGATACATACATATATACATACGTACATAGATACATACATACATAATACGTACATAGATACATACATATATACATAATACGTCCATGAATACATACATAATACGTACATATATACATACATACATAGTACGCCCATAGATACATACATACATAATACGTACATAGATACATACATACATAATACGTACATAGATACATACATACATACATAGTACGTCAATGGATACATACATATATAGTACGTCCATAGATACATACATACATAATACGCACAGATACATACATACATACTTAGTACGTCAATAGATATATACATATATAGTACATCCATAGTACACACATATATAGTACGTCCATAGATACATACATGCATAATAGATACATAGATACATACATACATACATATTACGTACATAGATACATACATATGTAGTACGTCCATAGATACATACATATGTAGTACGTCCATAGATATATATATACATACATAATACGTACATAGATACATACATACATACATAATACGTACATAGATACATACATACATAATACGTACATAGATACATACATACATACATACATAATACGTACATAGATACATACATACATAATACGTACATAATATACATACATAGATACATAATACGTACATATATACATACATAAATAATATGTACATAGATACATACATATATACATAATACTACATAGATTACATGCATACATAATACGTCCATAGATACATACATACATAGTATGTACATAGATACATACATACATAGTACGTCCATAGATACATACATATATAGTACGTCCATAGATACATACATATATAGTAAGTCCATACATAGATACATATATATTACATCCATAGATACATACATATATATTACGTCCATAGATACATACATATATATATGTACATACATATATAGTACGTCTATAGATACATACATATATAGTACGTCCATAGATACATACATATATAGTACGTCCATAGATACATACATATATAGTACGTACAAAGATAGATACATACATACATAGTATGTCCATAGATACATACATATATAGTACGTACAAAGATAGATACATACATACATAGTACGTACAAAGATAGATACATACATATATAGTACGTACAAAGATAGATACATACATACATAGTACGTACAAAGATAAATACATACATACATAGTACGTACAAAGATAGATACATACATATATAGTAAGTATAAAGATAGATACATACATACATAGTACGTACAAAGATAGATACATACATATATAGTATGTACAAAGATAGATACATACATATATAGTACGTACAAAGATAGATACATACATATATAGTACGTACAAAGATAGATACATACATATATAGTACGCCCATAGTACATACATATATAGTATGTACAAAGATAGATACATACATACATAGTACGTCCATAGATACATACATACATAGTACGTACAAAGATAAATACATACATAAATAGTATGTAAATAGATATATACATACATATATAGTATGTACAAAGATAGATACATACATATATAGTACGTACAAAGATAGATACATACATACATAGTACATACATAGATACAAAGATAGATACATACATACATAGTATGTACAAAGATAGATAGATACATACATAGTACGTACAAAGATAGATACATACATACATAGTACGTACAAAGATAGATACATACATACATAGTACGTACAAAGATAGATACATACATATATAGTACATCCATAGATACATACATACATAGTATGTACAAAGATAGATACATACATATATAGTACGTACAAAGATAGATACATACATATTATAGTATGTACATACAAAGATAGCTACATACATACATAGTACATACATAATACATAGTATAGATACATACATACATAGTACGTACAAAGATAGATACATACATATATAGTACGTACAAAGATAGATACATACATACATAGTACGTACAAAGATAAATACATACATACATAGTACGTACAAAGATAGATACATACATATACAGTACGTACATAGATACATACATATATAGTGCGTACAAAGATAGATACATACATATATAGTACATCCATAGATACATACATATATAGTATGTACAAAGATAGATACATACATACATAGTACGTACAAAGATAGATACATACATACATAGTACGTACAAAGATAGATACATACATATATAGTACATCCATAGATACATACATATATAGTGCGTACAAAGATAGATACATACATATTAAATAAGTACATCCATAGATACATACATATATAGTATGTACAAAGATACACACATACATAGTACGTACAAAGATAGATACATACATACATAGTACGTACAAAGATAGATACATTACATATATAGTACGTACAAAGATAGATACATAATTGTTACCTTAATGACTCCATCCAAAATCAAAGCTCTTACATGCCTATGAACGATAACTCTCATAGTCAGTTACTGGTGGCTTCCCTAACACAATAGGACTGACACACACGGGTCATTATAAGAGATACTCTCTTACTACCAGGGGCAAAAGTCGGTCATTATTCCCCTCATTAGGTGCAACTTGTTTGTTATGACCTCACCACTGACCAAGCCTTTCCTATTTCTTATCCTTTAAACCACTCTCTCCTTCGTCTCTCTCTCTCTCTCTCTCTCTCTCTCTCTCTCTCTCTCTCTCTCTCTCTCTCTCTCTCTCTCTCTCTCTCTCTCTCTCTCTCTCTCTCTCTCTCTCTCTCTCTCTCTCTCTCTCTCTCTCTCTCTTTTCTCTTGTTGGTCGTTACGGTCCATTGGTAGCCAAGACGGAGTATTGACTTTGGGCAGTCACGCATAACTGATTCTAATAACCATGTCTCTCACAATGAAGACAGGGCTGTTGGGGCTTCAAAAGAAATCATAAGATTTTATAGGTCTTCGTCAGCATAGCAGGTGTGGGGAATGGTATTGTTACTTAACGTGTCTCTGTTCTGCTCTAGGTCACATCCACCTATTTATTTGCCTGCCCTGTTATTTTGTTGGAGGCATTGTTGTTGAATTTTATTATTTTTTAAACTTTTATTTTGTTTGTAATTTGGTCTTGTTTTCTTTAACTTTATTTTCTCGTTTGAGATTAGAGGGCGCTGAAATATAAACAAAACCAAAACCCATTTTAAAAGGAGAAAAAAAAACAAGCCTCGACAATATAATAATATATCATGAAACATGGATTTAGGTCTATACGACTTGTATGCATTGAATGAAATGTTTCCATGCACGAAAACTAATTATAAATCATTGCTCTAGCGGTTGCATCATGTAATGTAGATCTAACATTCCTCCACTTTGATCTTCTGTGCTGGTCAGTTTTCTAACGAGAATGTGCGTAGGCGCGAAAGGGTATGTGCTTAGTATGAAAATATTGGGAAAAGAAAGAATGTCTGTGTGAATGTGATCTAATCTTTCAGTTATCAGTTCAATCTCTCATCTTTTCCCTTTCCTTTAAGTTCTGTAGTGAAGTTAGAAGTAGTTGGCAAAGCTTGAATAGCTATGTTTTCTAAAGGGCTCTTCCTTTATTTCGTGCTTGTCAGGAAATTGGTTGAATGCTTTTTGTAGCCAATAAGCTTTGTTGAATTTTTTCGTGAATGTTTCACCACTACTCTGCAAAAATCACCGTTTGTATTGTTGTGCCATCACTTCAGCACGTTGCTATTTCAACCGTCTGTGTTGTCCCATCGCTACAGCTTTAGTAATAATACTGATATACTCATCGTCGGCAATATGACACTTTAACGGGTGTAAACTACAGTGGGTCAAATTTGTATTCGTTGTCGGTATCGACTTAGATCTACAAATAGAGGTGAGATGGAACGTTGTCTGTATCGACTTACATCTACACTAGAGGTGAGATGGAAGAAACCTATCCACTATCCCTACCCTGAACCCCCCTACCCCCACACCATAGAGGGGGTGGTGGTGGGGTGGGTGCCGGCGGACGGGGTTCAGGGGAAGAGATTGTGGATATATTTCTTCCGTCTCACCTCTAATTGTAGTTTTATATCGATATCGACAACGAATACAAATTTTGACCCACCTTTTCTTTACGCCTCTCAAGTGTAAAATTACCCATTACAGTTTACTACTGTGGTAGCCTCTGTTTGCTTTGCTGTATCAGATAACAGGTTGAACGAACGTTTCTTGGCAATTTTACACCAACTCTTCAACACAGATCTAACATGTTAATTCTCGCATACTGTCCGGTTTTGTTTTGTTTTTGCTATATCGTTGTGTGTAAAATTGAATTGTACGCAATTTTCGCCTAGGAGACAATTTTGCATTTTGATTTTATTTATATTTGTGATCGACCAACTAAGTTGATGGGCAGGTACTTGGGGATTTTAATTGATTTTGTTATTTGTGATTACAACGTTGCATTGCTACTCTAGTTTATTCCTATTGTCTGTAGATCATGTAAGTCTTCCTCCTGTGTCCTCATAGAAAACAAACAAACGCAAATCTACGAGAGTTACAAGAGCAAATTTCCATTCGACTGAATAGTATTGTTCAAGATTCTACATTGAATTAACGATATTTAAGGAACGTAGTTAGCTCGGTTGGTAATACGTTTTCTTTTCATGGCCAGGCGAAGGGTGCCGACGCAGTGATCGCGGGTTCAATCCCCTTTGTGACAAGGATTTTTTTTTCTCTGTCTACGTCTTGTATTTGTCTCGTCTTTGTTGCTATGGAGCATTAATATTATTCAATGTCATTTCCTTCACTTCATAGAAAACAATATTATTGCTCTGCATAAAACATTGACACCTGCGAAAAGATGGCGTTCATTTTTCTTCGTCAATAATAGATCTAGCTGCAGCTGTTTGATACCTTTGATGCATCAATCTATGAGAGGTCTCTGTGTCAAAACTAGATCAAAACTAGCTGCAGCTGTTTGATACATTTGATGCATCAATCTATGAGAGGTCTCCGTGTCAAAACTAGATCTAGCTGCAGCTGTTTTTTTGATACCTTTGATGCATTAATCTATGAGAGGTCTCTGTGTCAAAACTAGATCTAGCTACAGCTGTTTGATACCTTTGATGCATCAATTTATGAGATGTCTCTGTGTCAAAACTAGATCTAGCTGCGGCTGTTTGATACTTTTGATGCATCAATCTATGAGAGGTCTCTGTGTCAAAACTAGATCTAGCTGCAGCTGTTTGATACCTTTGATGCATTAATCTATGAGAGGTCTCTGTGTCAAAACTAGATCTAGCTGCAGCTGTTTGATACCTTTGATGCATCAATCTATGAGAGGCTCCGTTCAAAACTAGATCTAGCTGCAGCTGTTTGATACCTTTGATGCATCATTCTATGAAGGTCTCTGTCATGGTCTGTGGGGTTTTCTTTCAGGTACAGTACGCCACCGGATTAAACAATTCACTGGGCTTCAACAAAATAACAAACTAAACTATTAATACCAGGGCTTAAACACATTTTTGAAGATACCTTTCCCCCGTCAAACGACAGAATCTTTTGTCTTTTTGTTTCGGTTTTCTCTTTCCTCTTTGAAAGTTAAGAAGACGCCATATTTGTTCTGATGTCTAAAGACACGAACAGGATATGAAACTAACAGGTCAACTGGAATGTTTTTGTCTGCACTCTTCATAGCTTTGCCGGCAGGCCGTTTCATTACAGAATAGCAAGATTCTAAACTAAGTTTACAACAATAGACTTAAAGCAAATTTCCATTCGACAGAATAGCAAGATTCTAAACTAAGTTTACAATACCTCTCCTCTCCCTATAAATTAAAATGTGTATGTTATATGTCATGTATACTGTGTGTAAGATTGTATGGATGAATGCATTTATATGTGTATGTATATTATATGTATGTATTTATGTATGTATGTACGTATGAATGTATGTATGTATGTATGTACGTACGTATGTATGTATGTATGTATGTATGTATGTATGTATGTATGTATGTATGTATGTATGTATGTATGTATGTATGTATGTATGTATGTATGTATGTATGTATGTATGTATGTATGTATGTATGTATGTATATATGAAGGTATGTATATATGTATGTATGTATGTATGTATGTATATATGTATGTATGTATATATGTATGTATGTATGTATGTATGTATGTATGTATGTATGTATGTATGTATGTATGTATGTATGTATGTATGTATGTATGTATGTATGTATGCATGTATGTATTATGTATGTATGTATGTGTAAATGTATGTATGGATGGATGGAAAAAGCACAGCAAATGAGAATAAAACACAAGAAAGCGAGAATAAAGCACAACAAAGCGAGAATAAACCACAAGAAAGCAAGAATAAAGCACAAGAAAGCGAGAATAAAACCACAAGAAAGCGAGAATAAAGCACAAGAAAGCGAGAATAAAACACAAGAAAGCGAGAATAAAACCACAAGAAAGCGAGAATAAAACACAAGAAAGCGAGAATAAAACACAAGAAAGCAAGAATAAAACACAAGAAAGCAAGAATAAAACACAGCAAAGTGAGAATAAAACATAAGAAAGCAAGAATAAAACACAAGAAAGCAAGAATAAAACACAAGGAAGCGAGAATAAAACATAAGAAAGCAAGAATAAAACACAACAAAGCGAGAATAAAACACAACAAAGCACAACAAAGCAATATCGCAGCATGTGAAATGAAATGTCTCAGAGAGACACAAACATCACAAGGGTAAAGGCAAATAGTGAGGCAAGGGGCATGTCGAAAGTGAGGGAAGTGACATTGAATTATAGTAAAGCCCCATATGGATAATAGCAAAGCCCCCATATGGATAATAGTAAAAACCCCATATGGATAATAGTAAAGCCCCATATGGACAAACAAGAGACAAATACAAAAGAATAAAAAGAAAAGAAAAAAACACTGGCCACCATGAAGATCGGTTGGTAGCAGGCTTTCCTCTCATGGTGAGGCGATGGGTGCTGACGCAGAGGTCACGGGTTCGATCCTCATGGTGGACAGGTTTGTTTTCTTCTTCTACTGTCTATTCCTTGTATTACTTTCACCCTTGTTCCTATGGGGCTTTAATAGTATTCAATGTCATTTCCTTCACGTTAAATATCACAAGAAGAGACAAGCAAATACATGAAGACATAATATGACAACAGGTGGGTATGGAATTAAACCTGCAATATATATCGAGAGACAGCAAGTCAAATGGTTTGGACATGTCATGTGAATGGTGCCACAACAGCCAGCCTCAAATACTTATAACTTAACTAAAACATGAAATTCAACGGACTCAAGGCAAATGGAAGACAAACGAAAAGATGGATCGACTGAGTAAAAATAGACAAGTCGATCCACAAGGCAACACACCTGGCCACGTCCAACACTGTTGCATCTCTCTTCGACACCATACGGTATAAGAATAAAAGAGGACAGACAAAGTAATACAAAGTAAAAGTAGTAAGTAATATTTATTATCAATCTCCTTTATAGTTACGCAAATGTGTTCATATGCCTCTCTTACCGACGAGAATATCTTTTGAGTTTTGAATTATTTCAGGGTAGATCCACAGTAGTGGCTGGCTCGAGAAACCTTTTAGCCATAACACAAACTTACGCATTGACGTTTATTGAAAATAAAGACTCACACAAGGGCACTAAAGTTACGGTGTGCCTAATAAAAGTCTGCACTTACAGTCTTACAGTTTCATTTCATGCAAAGCTATCATAATATTCATAAAGCATGTCGTATAAAGGATTTGCCTTAAAACCACCCTAACTATCTGTTACAGCTCTCCATTGACACAAATTGACAATCCGTTTTGCTTTCCGCACCATTTCACTCACTGCACACAAATTTGTAAACATCAATAATCGTAGTTTAATCTGCAGTCCTTTTTCCAGAGAGTGAAGAGGCAATAAACAGCAAAGATCATTCACAATCTCCCGCCATACAGCATATATTTAATACGTCTAACGTGATTGAGGCGAAAATTTGTCGTTTCCACTTCTAAACTCTTAAAGTGGGTGTAGATCTAGACAGCTGTATCGCCGCAGGGAAAAATTCGTCATCTTTATTGAGGCAGCTATTCATCGAGATTCGTCGTATCTTCCATTTCAAAAGTTCCCGTCATATCATTGCATTCTTCAAACCTGGAGACAATAAAACTACAAACTTAAATCTGCCTTCCATTCGTATTTATAAACGTGTGGAGTCAATTCGAATGTCTGTAGCAAATCCATTGAAATGCTATTTTAGGAAATAGCAACTCTATTCACACACCCTCTATTAATCTGCTGGTGCCCTTTTAAGGGATCGATATTCTTATAAACAAGTCTACTTTGATATTATTATACATACCAATATTACGACGGCATCGATATGGGCACAGCTATTGCAACCTATCGATTAGAGATCAGCTATTTGACCCCATTCATTCAATGAATACGATACGATTTTGTTAAGCTGTAGAACATGGGTATGCACATTGTATCCGCAGGTTTGACATAATTATGATGAAATTATGTGACTGTGTTCTTCTATTTTCTCTTCGCGTGAAATTAGCGTTTACGATATTTTTCAAAGGGCAATTATTTTTAATAAATAAAAATCCTTATAATATTCTATATTATTATCCATCTTAGTTTACCTTTCTGTTTCTGTTCATTAATCTGCAAAGGGCCTTTTGATTTATCTCACAGATGATTTCACAGTACAGCGTTACAAGTTTGAAATAAATTCCTGCAGAGTTGCTTGAAAAGGGCCTTTTGATTTATCTCACAGATGATTTCACAGTACAGCGTTACAAGTTTGAAATAAATTCATGCAGAAGTTGCTTGAAAAGGGCCTTTTGACTTATCACACAGATGATTTCACAGTACAGCGTTACAAGTTTGAAATAAATTCATGCAGAAGGTGCTTAGACTGCACAGCGATATGAGCGTGTGTAATCTCTGCCCGCGGAAATTTGTCAATTAAAACCTTAAACGATGCAAATATTTGCCAATTTGCACCCAAAACTCGCCAACATTTGCCATAATTGTCAAACATTTGTCATAATTGTCAAACATTTGCCATAATTCCCAATTATCACCATCACATTATATTTGTGATAAAATTAGAAGAAAGAAAAAGATGAAAATGTTCACCTGTACCCTGGCTGGAATGTCGTTCCATAGCGCAACCATGCGTTGCACACATGTGTACAATGCCATGTTGTGTAGATGTCACACTTAGGTTGGCAGTGTAGAAGTAGTATCATTGGAGGTTATACATGTTGGCATTTAGGTTGTATAAATGCAGTTGGTAGTGTAAAGTAGTATCATTGTTGTATAAATGTTACACTTAGGTTGGTAATGTAGAAGTAGTATCATTGTTGTATAAATGTTACACTTAGGTTGGTAGTGTAGAAGTAGTATCATTGTTGTATAAATGTTACACTTAGGTTGGTAGTGTAGAAGTAGTATCATTGTTGTATAAATGTTACACTTAGGTTGGTAATGTATAAATGTTAAGTAGTATCATTGTTGTATAGATGTTACACTTAGGTTGGTAGTGTAGAAGTAGTATCATTGTTGTATAGATCTTACACCTAGGTTGGTAGTGTAGAAGTAGTATCATTGTTGTATAGATGTTACACTTAGGTTGGTAATGTAGAAGTAGTATCATTGTTGTATAGATGTTACACTTAGGTTGGTAATGTAGAAGTAGTATCATTGTTGTATAAATGTTACACTTAGGTTGGTAGTGTAGAAGTAGTATCATTGTTGTATAAATGTTTACACTTAGGTTGGTAATGTAGAAGTAGTATCATTGTTGTATAGATGTTACACCTAGGTTGGTAGTGTAGAAGTAGTATCATTGGAGGTTATAGATGTTACACTTAGGTTGGTAGTGTAGAAGTAGTATCATTAGAGATTATAGATGTTACACCTAGGTTGGTGGTGTAGAAGTAGTATCATTAGAGGTTATAGATGTTACACTTAGGTTGGTAGTGTAAAATAGTATCAGTGTAGAAGTAGTATCATTAGAGATTATAGATGTTACACCTAGGTTGGTAGTGTAGAAGTAGTATCATTAGAGGTTATAGATGTTACACCTAGGTTGGTAGTGTAGAAGTAGTATCATTAGAGGTTATAGATGTTACACCTAGGTTGGTAGTGTAGAAGTAGTATCATTAGGGATAGATGTTATACCTAGGTTGGTAGTGTAGAAGTAGTAGCATTGGAGGTTATAGATTACACTTAGGTTGGTAGTGTAGAAGTAGTATCATTAGAGGTTATAGATGTTACACCTAGGTTGGTAGTGTAGAAGTAATATCATTGGATGTTATAGATGTTATACCCTAGGTTGGTAGTGTAGATGTAGTATCATTGGAGATTATAGATGTTACACCTAGGTTGGTAGGGTAGAAGTAGTATCATTGTTGTATAGATGTTACACCTAGGTTGGTAGTGTAGAAGTAGTATCATTGGAGATTATAGATGTTACACTTAGGTTGGTAGTGTAGAAGTAATATCATTAGTGGTTATAGATGTTGCACCTAGGTTGGTAGGTAGAAGCAGTATCATTGGAGATTATAGATGTTACACTTAGGTTGGTAGTGTAGAAGTAGTATCATTAGAGATTATAGATGTTACACCTAGGTTGGTAGGGTAGAAGTAATATCATTAGTGGTTATAGATGTTACACCTAGGTTGGTAGGGTAAGAAGTAATATCATTGGAGATTATAGATGTTATACCTAGGTTGGTAGGGTAAAGTAGTATCATTAGAGGTTATAGATGTTATACCCAGGTTGGTAGTGTAGAAGGTTATAGATGTTACACCTAGGTTGGTAGTGTAGAGTGTAGTAATATCATTGGAGGTTATAGATGTTATACCTAGGTTGGTAGATGGTAGAAGTAGTATCATTGAAGGTTATAGATGTTACACTTAGGTTGGTAGTGTAGAAGTAATATCATTGAAGGTTATAGATGTTACACCTAGGTTGGTAGTGTAGAAGTAATATCATTGGAGGTTATAGATGTTACACTTAGGTTGGTAGTGTAGAAGTAATATCATTGAAGGTTATAGATGTTACACTTAGGTTGGTAGTGTAGAAGTAATATCATTGAAGGTTATAGATGTTACACTTAGGTTGGTAGTGTAGAAGTAATATCATTGGAGGTTATAGATGTTATACCTAGGTTGGTAGTGTAGAAGTAATATCATTGAAGGTTATAGATGTTACACTTAGGTTGGTAGTGTAGAAGTAATATCATTGAAGGTTATAGATGTTACACTTAGGTTGGTAGTGTAGAAGTAATATCATTGGAGGTTATAGATGTTACATTTAGGTTCGTAGTGTAGAAGTAGTATCATTGAAGGTTATAGATGTTACACCTAGGTTGGTAGTGTAGAAGTAGTATCATTGGAGGTTATAGATGTTACACTTAGGTTGGTAGTGTAGAAGTAGTATCATTAGAGGTTATAGATGTTACACCTAGGTTGGTAGTGTAGAAGTAGTATCATTAGAGATTATAGATGTTACACCTAGGTTGGTAAGGTAGAAGTAGTATCATTGGAGATTATAGATGTTACACCTAGGTTGGTAGGGTAGAAGTAGTATCATTGTTGTATAGATCTTACACCTAGGTTGGTAGTGTAGAAGTAGTATCATTGTTGTATAGATGTTACACTTAGGTTGGTAGGGTAGAAGTAGTATCATTGTTGTATAGATGTTACACCTAGGTTGGTAGTGTAGAAGTAGTATCATTAGAGATTATAGATGTTACACTTAGGTTGGTAGTGTAGAAGTAGTATCATTAGAGGTTATAGATGTTACACCTAGGTTGGTAGTGTAGAAGTAGTATCATTAGAGGTTATAGATGTTACACCTAGGTTAGTAGTGTAGAAGTAATATCATTGGAGGTTATAGATGTTACACTTAGGTTGGTAGTGTAGAAGTAATATCATTGAGGTTATAGATGTTACACTTAGGTTGGTAGTGTAGAAGTAGTATCATTGGAGGTTAAAGAACACGACAAAAAGGAAAGGGCATCGATCAATTTTGTTTTTGACACAGAAACGATCTATAGAAACACTTTTTCAACTATGTATCAGGCTGTAAAATGACGACTACAAGGATATATTATGTGTATGGGCACTTTTGTGTGTTTGTACACGTATGTCTTAGTTATATATATATATATATATATATATATATATATATATATATATATATATATATATATATATATATACAGAGAGAGAGAGAGAGAGAGAGAGAGAGAGAGAGAGAGAGAGAGAGAGAGAGAGAGAGAGAGAGAGAGAGAGAGAGAGAGAGAGAGACAGACAGACAGACAGACAGACAGACAGACAGACAGACAGACAGAGACAGACAGAGACAGAAAGACAGAAAAGAGACAGAAACAGCAACAGACAGAGACAGACATAGAGAGATAAACGTCATTTGAAGTCACCACTGTGATCTGAGTGAAAGACAATTGAGGGGAAACGAGAAGATGGAAGACACTCCATACCCCGTGAGAGGAACCAAATAGGACCTACCAACAGCACCCGCTAACCGCTCGAGACAGGGAGTCAATTCTAGGCCTGGGTTGTGAGCCTTGGCAAAGACATTTACTTAACTAACATTTTCCCCACCCGACCCAGGTGTAAACGGGTCCCAAAACCAGTTTGATACTAAGAAAAAACATATTCACAACAGACTAGCATCCTGTTCAGGGGGGTGATTATAAACACTGTTTTGCTTCACACTATAGAAGCCGGACAAGCTCTAGGTTTATATCACTTCACTTTGAACGAAATATACTTTACAGTTAAAAAAAAACAAATGCTCGATGTTATCATGCATCTGAGCGTAACAAACCAACCCTAAACATGCCCAATTGTGTTTTATTTGTGACTACTCCACGCCCCCCCCCTGCCCCCGTCCTTCGCCACATGAAACCGTGACTCACCAACATTTTGAATGTTCCAGTTCAAAACTAGGGAAGGCATGCAAAGGTATCATTCGACTCCCTCGAAAACCTGATACACACTGTGTTGGGAACACCATTATTATTATATATATATATGAAACTCTTCCACAGATAAACAGTACATAATAACATACAGTTAGAACGTGGCATTGGGCCAAAGGATACATTACCCAACGCTGCGGAATCAATAT
>JAXRKP010001979.1:30000-60000 GCA_037039925.1 Doris montereyensis | reverse complement strand
AGGCTTATGAGCTTTGCATCAGGAATCAACTCAAGTCAGTTTTGACTCCAACATCCTTATCAGTCCAATGATGGAATGGAAAAGAATTTGCTAAAAAATCTTAATATTTTCAAAATGAGATCCAAAACATATTTATTCAAGAAAGCACAAGACTAAGTATTTCCCTTAAGATAAAAACCCCCAATAAATTCCATTACAAACTAACATCTAAAGTTGTGAAAATTCTATTCCCCATTTCATTAAATTGTTGTGATTATAAAATTCTGTTCCCCATTTCATAAAATTGTTGTGATTATAAAATTCTGTTCCCCATTTCATAAAATTGTTGTGATTATAAAATTCTGTTCCCCATTTCATAAAATTGTTGTGATTATAAAATTCTGTTCCCCATTTCATAAAATTGTTGTGATTATAAAATTCTGTTCCCCATTTCATAAAGTTGTGATTATAAAATTCTGTTCCCCATTTCATAAAATTATGGTGATTATAAAATTCTGTTCCCCATTTCATAAAATTGTTGTGATTATAAAATTCTGTCCCCCATTTCATAAAATTGTTGTGATTATAAAATTCCGTTCCCCATTTCATAAAATTGTTGTGATTATAAAATTCTGTTCCCCATTTCATAAAATTGTTGTGATTATAATAGGTAATTGTACTACTTTTTACTTACTTACCAATAATGTTTAAAAAAATCATTTTGTGTTTGCACATGTCAAACTACATATTGCCTTGAATGAACAATAAAGATTCTTTATTATTTTTTATCATTACTACATACTACGTTTATTTTCAGCGTTTTAAAACTTTATAAATGGATTGTTACTACATGTATTACTTAAACTAAAGTGACTCAGATCAGATTGTTACTATATGTATTACTAAAACTAAAGTGACTCAGGTCAGATTGTTACTACATGTATTACTAAAACTAAAGTGACTCAGGTCAGATTGTTACTACATGTATTACTAAAACTAAAGTGACTCAGGTCAGATTGTTACTACATGTATTACTAAAACTAAAGTGACTCATGTCAGATTGTTACTACATATATTACTAAAACTAAAGTGACTCAGGTCAGATTGTTACTACATGTATTACTAAAACTAAAGTGACTCAGGTCACTCATGGAGGAAATAGATGCATCTTACAAGATTTTTGTTTTACATGGCCACCAACCTTTTCAAATCGAAAAGCAGACTCTTGACCATGCAAACTCAATTCTAACTCGCACAATGGCCTGTAATACTCCAGAGAGCATTGATAATTATAAAACTTGAATTAACCCATAGCTGTTAACCCCATGAATAGTACCAAAAAAATGTGAGATTGCTCGCCAAAAAGAGGAAGATTTGGGAAAAAAGCGTACAATTTGGAAATACTAACAAAACTTTGTGTGGAACAAAAATAAAAGTAAAAAAGTGTACAATCTAAACAGAAAAAGGTTTACATTCTTGAAAAAAGCCTACAAATCTACTTTTTAGCAGTAGGTTGTAACACTGTTAACCCCCCTTTAAAAGCTATATAACAAAAAAGTCCACCAACAGCTGGCCCTAGTAGCGAAGAGCAACGGCAGTTTTGTGAACTCAAAATGATGTGTCCGGATTTTTACCTCAATTTCTTTAAGTCTCTGCCGTTGTAGTGCAAAAAACAAAATATATTTAACCCTCATATTATAGTACTTTTCAAGGTAAATACAGACTTACTAACTCAAAGCCAAATAAACATGCTAAATATGTTGTTTACATACTGATTGACAGTTATATATCTATTTATTTATAGACAAAAACTTAGTGCTCAAATCGTGACCTCCTTTTCCTTTTGCATGGCACAGGGTATAAGAAATAGTAATAGTACAGGCATCTCTAACAGTCAAAATAACAATGGAATAGAAAATGGAATGGAAAGTATCTTACTTCTCAGCGTGTTTGTGAGATGTTCATAAACAAAACAGTTGTTTTCTTTGTAAATCGGGACCTTTGTTGCACAAATTGAATAAAAATTCTATAATGATAAAAAAATCAGCTAAGAAATTGAGCTGCTTCTTATATAAAAAGAAATTATTTATATATATATATATATATATATATATATATATATATATATATATATATATATATATATATATATATATATATATATATATGAATATAATGAAAACATGATTTTCATATAAAAGAATTGAGCAAGTTTTGACATCATAGGAGCAACATAACAACACTCATGACGGATAAAAGCCTAATAACGGCTGGACTCGGACAGGCACGTATTTGTTTGTTTCATTGAAATTTAACCTGTCCACCCTATGCGATGATCTCAGGGTGAATTCAAAGGGAACAGGAAGATGAAAGTATTACAAGAATGTGTGTGAATGACGGAAAAGAAAGGAGCTGGACCTACCAGTATCCGCATCCAACCACCACCCAGCAGATGCAAATACGTACAAAGTGGAAGACAGACAATGGGACGGACAATCAACAAGAACCTGCACATTATCAATATAAGGCCATGCATGGCTGATATTTCCTAAAACATTGAATCTACACAGAGAATATATGTGAAGCACTAATTGGTGAAGATATTTTGTCGATCCTTGCATGTCAATTAATCTGATCAACTTGGTATTTAAATACACATGCGTATAGTATAATATTGCATACATGTATAGATGCAAATGCATGAATGAAAACAGTTATCTATTTTGCATCGCATATCATATAATATTGCATACATCTATATGCAAATGCGTGAATAAAAAAAGCTATCTATTTTAAATTGCGTATAATATAATATTGCATATATATATCAATGTGTGATTGACAACAACTATCTATTTTGCATATCAACAAACAGATAATATGACTGTTGAAAATCTCATTAAAACGAGAAAAGAGTATTTTCTATTGTCTTCTTTTATCCGTTCAAAACGATGCAGTTTCTAATAATAATAATAATCATAATAATAATAAAAATACATTTCTATAGCATTCATCATCAATAGCAGATTAACCTCTGAGCGCTTTAGAGCATTCTCATTTCAAGAGCATTCTAGTTTTTACAGCATTTTATCAGTTTTATGCAGCATCTGCCTGCTATGTTAGCCTTACACATGTTGTTCCCGTTTTCACACAAATAAGTCACAAACAATTTACAGTTATTGCACTGAGTGATAGCGTACATGATAAATGAGAAAAGAGTATATTATTATGAGAGCAATTTCTGTAAAATATTGTTAATGCTCTGGCCTGAAAAGAAAAAAGTTACGAAAGATCAAAGAAATTAGCTACTTAAGAAAAAAAACTGAATTGGTTTTTAAACCAAATGAAGCACAAAAAAACCGCTGATCACAGAAAATTTACCACGACTGCATGCACATAATATCCACGTTCAGCAGCAATATGAGATTTTGAGGTAATTGAAAGAAAAAGGGTTATACTATGAGATTTTGAGGTAATTGAAAGAAAAGGGTTATACTATACTATGAGATTTTGAGGTAATTGAAAGAAAAGGGTTATACTATACTATGAGATTTTCAGGTAATTGAAAGAAAAGGGTTATACTATACTATGAGATTTTCAGGTAATTGAAAGAAAAGGGTTATACTATGAGATTTTGAGGTAATTGAAAGAAAAGGGTTATACTATAATAGGGCAATAATTAGTTATAGCCATGATTGCCACCGTATCAATCAATGCCTCTTATGAGAAGCACATGAATTTTTTTGTTCATACTGCATGAGGGGATACTATAGGCTGTTTGATAAGGCAGACAGTTAAAAGTTATTTTTGGATCGTGCCTACAATGTAAAGAAAAGAACTCAAAACAATGTTAGACTCTTTAACAAAAGATATGAAACATTGCACGGGGCGGTTAGTTATACGTGTGTGGATCTGACAAAACTGGTCATAAGGTGAAAATTTTGTGTTTTTGGGCATAAACTGACAGCCCAATATGTTCAGAGCATTTAAACTTTCTTTGGTGAAATTGTGATGAGTTTTGTCAGATTCACACACACACACACACAACAAAGGTAAAAAGATAAAGTGAAAAGTAAAAATGTGAAATGTGAAAGATTCTTTAAAAGATTGAGTTAAAAAAATATGTAAAATAAATTTTTTAAAAGCATATCAGATGAGAGTGTCAACAGCTGTTCACGTAGAGTAAAGATGTCCAAAGAGTGTAAAAAATGACATAGTCAAGATTACAAAAGTGTCAGGAATGAAGAATATCATAAATTATACAATAGTTCACAACACAATGCACTACTCAGTAACAAAATAACCTTTATTTGAGATGGAGAAAACTTTTTTCTTTCTTTCTTTTTCTTTTTTTAAATTTCACAAAAGTCCTGAAGTACAATTCATTCTTCGTGAGTTGACTCACATTTTACAAATCTTGTCCACAGCAAAGACATATTAATAAGGGCTGCTTTTGGTTTCCAGAAAAAACCATACCGATTCTCACACCCGACATAGAACTGTTGATTGATTTATTGATTGACATTTACCCTGTCGACCATGTGTGATGATCTCAAGGTGAATTAAGAGGAAACAGCAAGATAAAAGAGAAGTAAAAGAGCGCAAAAGGAAAGAAGTAGGACCTACCAGTAGCACCCGCCAATCGCCCACCACAGAACTGTGTAAGAACGTAGACAACATGCTGGTCTTCCTTGAAAGCAACTTCACCAACTATCCTTTACACAAATATGAAAGAAAAAATGCTAGACACAGGTCTTCCAGAAAGTCAGTTTCAGATTATGGCACTAATGGTAGCTGTGTCCAGCACCCACCTACATAGCTCCCACCCCTCCCCTCCCATCCCCACAAAAAATTGAAAGAATACACAAGAATCAAAGGCCGTTTTGTCATTCATAAATTACAAACACAGAAAAGAGAGTACCAATGCCAACATAAAACAGTGAGAGTGGACCCCTGTGGAAGAATATTGAGCCACAAGTAAAGTTAATATTTGCTTTAAACCAAACACCAACACACATCTAATCCTAGTGTGATAAGATTGTGAAAACGACAAAACCCCAGTGCCGTAAGATTGTGAAAACAACAAAATCCCAGTGCCCAGTGCCGAAAAACAACAAAACCCCAGTACCGTAAGATTGTGAAAACAACAAAACCCCAGTGCCGTAAGATTGTGAAAACAACAAAACCCTAGTACCGTAAGATTGTGAAAACAACAAACCCCAGTGCCGTAAGATTATGAAAACAACAAACCCCAGTGCCGTAAGATTATGAAAACAACAAACCCCAGTGTCGTAAGATTATGAAAAGATTATGAAAACAACAAACCCCAGTGCCGTAAGATTATGAAAACAACAAACCCCAGTGCCGTAAGATTATGAAAACAACAAACCCCAGTGCCGTAAGATTGTGAAAACAACAAACCTAGTACCGTAAGATTGTGAAAACAACAAACCCTAATGCCATAAGATTGTGGAACAAACCGCTATTCAATGTTAAAACTTGCAGTAGCATCTGAATCTTTAGAAATAAAAACCACATCACTTCAAAATCAAGATTTATCACATTGGAAGATATAAGAAGAGACATTGTATTCTGTACTTCCTTCTCAAAAACAAACCGCATGTGTCACCTTAAATGGAACCCTCCAACATGTGAAAAATTCATGTAAATACTGTTAGTCGACATTTGGGCGAAGGACAAATGTGCCAACGCTGCTTTATCGATAATGACAACAAAATCAAAATTTGACTTACAACAGCATTTAAATTCAAAATCATCAAAATTAAACCAAGCAACAATACTTGCAACACTAAAATAAAACCCTGAATACATCACCTTAAAATTAAAATGCATTTAATGGAATGTAAATTCAACATCATGAGCATAGACAGCAGTATTCAGTGATTGAAGTAGTCATAAAATCCGTCATTACAAAGAAGAACAAATTTTCTCATTGAAGACAAATGATTCAAGTTTTCCTCCTGCCTCAGACATTTGCGACCTTTCTCTCGTAATACTTCCTGTAGTTTTATACCTGCTGTGATCTCAAAGTGAGAAATGAAAACCATCAACACACTTTGGACATAAAAGGCACAGGACAGCAGAGAAAATATTCAAATGTAAAATTTTCCACTTCTAGAATATATATATATATATTATATCTGGTTAAAATCTGACAACCTATAATTACAATAACTAGTTAATAATCAAACAATAATTCAGTCAGGTTAAACAAATTCTATACAAATGTTGCCGTCATTTCGCAGTAAAACCCCCCACCAAAACACCATTTATTGCTTTCTTTTTGAGTTGGTAAGCACTTCAGGTGAAAAACATTTTGCAGGACAATTTTGATAAAAACCAAGTTTCCAAAAGTTGTAAAGATCCTTTGAAAATAAGTTCATACATTAGAAATGTTGTTTTGTTTTGTACTGTTATTTGTTCATTCATCTCCAAGTCTTTACATCATTTTATTATTGATACAGTTTTTTTGTTTCTAGACTTGTTTTCATTGAGATTCTAGTTTATAGAGTGTTTCACCAATGTGCTTTTTCAACATTTCATTTTAGATATACACGGTTTCGGGCAAAACATTGAAATGCCATACGTGCAGTAACTACGGGACTTCTTCTGTCGATGATTGTTACAAACTCGAAGCTAAAAGAACACATTCATAAAAAACATTTTTGTAAATACTGGTTGGCACCTATGCATGCATATATTCAAAAAGGAGAGAAATAAATATTACATGTTCTTAAAAAAAATAAAAAAATCAATCAAATTACAGAAACATCACAAGAAGAATTTCCTGGTTCCAGTTCCATCAAATGATGATATTTGATGATATCACCATCATCTTCTTGTAAGGACTTGATGAGTCAAGTAAAACAATAACACAACGATAAAAGGAAACAAAATTTAAACTTATAATAAGACACTATTAAAATGCCGTTACAAGTCAAATAAAACAACAGCACAGCAAAGAGAGGGTTTGTTTCTGTTTCAGGTTCATTAAAATTGACCCCCACCCCCCACCCCCACCCCACCCCTCCATCTACCTGATGCGGTGATCTCAGGGTCAATGAAGCAGAATCAGCAAGATGAAAGATAAACAAAAGAGCCAAACATAAAAAGTAGGACCTATCAGCAGCAGCCCGCCAACCTCCCACAAAAAACGAGAGAAATCAAAAGGAGAAATCAAAAAGCCAACCACCCACAAAAAATGAGAGAAATCAAAAAGGCCAACCACCCCACAAAAAAGCCAACCACCCACAAAAAATGAGAGAAATCAAAAGCTTAAAATTATGATAAAAAAACAACCCCTCAATACAAACAACAAAATCAAAATCAGTCAAAAAGTCAAAAAGCTTAAAATTAATATAAAAACACTAAAAAGCTATCAATACAAAAAAACATCTATAATCAAAATCAGTCAAAAAGTGAAAGTGAAAGTCGAAAAAAGTTAATTGATCCAAAACCTTTTTCTGCTTTTTTACCATTAGAAGCCCCTATTCATCTATTATTCGTAATTAAAAAAACCCCATGTATCTATGGAATGAAAATATTTGTTATATTGGGTCTAGTTTGTGACACTTGCAACCGTGTATCCCTATTGGGTCTAGTTTGACACTTGCACACTTTCCCTATGGGTCTGGTTGTGAATCCACCGTGTATCCCTATTGGGTCTAGTTTGTGACACTTGCAAAAGTGTATCATTGATCTAAAAACCTGTATCCCTTTGGGTCTAGTTTGTGACACTTGCATTATTGGAACACTTGCCCCGTGTATCCCTATTGGGTCTAGTTTGTGACACTTGCACACCGTGTATCCCTATTGGGTCTAGTTTGTGACACTTGCAAAATCCCATGTCTAGTTTGTGACACTTGCACACCGTGTATCCTATTGGGTCTAGTTTGACACTTGCAATCCGTGTATCCTATTGGGTCTAGTTTGTGACACTTGCACTCCGTGTATCCCTATTGGGTCTAGTTTGTGACACTTGCACACCGTGTATCCCTATTGGGTCTAGTTTGTGACACTTGCACACCATGTATCCCTATTGGGTCTAGTTTGTGACACTTGCACATCCCTATTGTGTGTCCCTATTGGGTCTAGTTTGTGACACTTGCACACCGTGTATCCCTATTGGGTCTAGTTTGTGACACTTGCACATTGGGTCTAGTTTGTGACACTTGATCCCTATTGGGTCTAGTTGTGACACTTGCACCGTGTATCCCTATTGGGTCTAGTTTGTGACACTTGCACACCGTGTATCCCTATTGGGTCTAGTTTGTGACACTTGCACACCGTGTATCCTATTGGGTCTAGTTTGTGACACTTGCACACCGTGTATCCCTATTGGGTCTAGTTTGTGACACTTGCACACCATGTATCCCTATTGGGTCTAGTTTGTGACACTTGCACACCGTGTATCCCTATTGGGTCTAGTTTGTGACACTTGCACACCATGTATCCCTATTGGGTCTAGTTTGTGACACTTGCACACCGTGTATGTCGGTGAAAATAGATTAAAATAAATGCGCAGCGTCTTTTTCTTTGATTTTCTCAAAACATCAGAAATTGGACTTAACACTGTTTGCGACTTCCACCGTTGATATATAGATCATAGTTAAAAACATCTATGGAATGTAAACGTATTTGAAAACTTTGACACTAAAAAAGGAAGTAATAACCCAGTAAAAGCATGAGTGTAAGCCCTTGTTCTCAAAATCTTAAATATATCTGACATAAAGACAAGCATGCAGCATAAATCTACGATACGTGTGACTTGTAGAAAACAAAAAAAAACCCTGAGTGATACGGTAGTTTTCACCAAAGTGATCAGCCATAGATTGAGCATACAGATAAAACTCACTTTGAGTCTCATTCTAATTACCTAAAAATCAACTTGTATGATGTCGATATCGACTTATATGGTGTCAATATCAACTTGTAATGGTGTCAATATCAATTTACATGGTGTCAATAAGTCAGCGTATGGTACCAAAATCAACTTATATGGTGCCATTACCAATATCAACTTACAAGCTGCCAATATTTGGAACTGAGCCCTGTTGTCATAAGCGGGTGTTTGTAGGCCCGTATAAAAAATAATAAAAAATATTGAGTACATCTTACAAAGAACTGTCATGGCTATAAAACAAACTGTCCTTAACCAATTGAAATTCTAAAAAATCCAAAATTCACAGGACAGTCACACACACACAAAACAAAAATAATTGCTTCCTTAAGTTCCACAGAAGCCGGTGAGCGTAGGTGGGATTCACAGGGTGAGGAATTGCATTTGTTCATGATGAGGGGCTCTCTGGCGAATCACGTACAGAACCCGCCAGGCCCTTACGAGGCAACTCCTGTGTCTCAACAATGAAAAAAAAATTAAACTAAAAAAAATTCTATAAGAGAAAACTCTGTAACAAAAAAACTTTCTGGTGAATTCAGTCCCTGACATGACCTTGATGGGAAGCTTTTGTTTTAGCTTTATGAGAAACTGTTTTAACTAAGAGAAAAGTCATAACTGCTTTATGAGAAAAAGTTCTGACTAAGAAACTCTTCTGTAAGATGGGCTTTACGAGAAACTCTTCTGACTAAGAGAAAAATTCATGGCTTTATGAGAAACAGTTTTGACTAAGAAAAAGTCATGGCTTTACGAGAAACTCTTCTGACTAAGAGAAAAGTCATGGCTTTAAGAGAAACTGTTCTGACTAAGAAAAAGTCATGGCTTTATGAGAAACTATTTTGACTAAGAGAAAATTCATGGCTTTATGAGAAACAGTTTGACTAAGAAAAAATTCATGGCTTTATAAGAAACTATTCTAAGAGAAAATCATGGCTTTATAAGAAACTATTCTAAGACAAAAAATTGTGGATTTAAGAGAAACTATTCTAAGACAAAAAAAGTTGTGGATTTATGAGAAACTATTCTAAGATAAAAAAAAGTCATGGGTTTACGAGAAACTATTCTAACTAAGAAAAAAGTTATGGCTTTAAGAGAAACTATTCTAACTAAGAAAAAAAGTTATGGCTTTAAGAAAAACTATTCTAACTAGAAAAAAGTCATGGCTTTATGAAAAAATATTCTGACTAAGAGAAAAAAAGTCATGGATTTATGAGAAACTGTTTTGACTAAGAGAAAAAGTCATGGCTTGATGAGAAACTATTCTGACTAAGAGAAAAAGTCATGGCTTTATGAGAAACAGTTCTGACTAAGAAAAAAGTCATGGCTTTACGAGAAACTGTTCTGACTAAGAGAAAAAGTCATGGCTTTATGAGAAACTAAGAGAAGAAGTCATGGCTTTATGAGAAACTATTTTGACTAAGAGAAAAAGTCATGGCTTGATGAGAAACTATTCTGACTAAGAGAAAAAGTCATGGCTTTAAGAGAAACTATTCTGACTAAGACAAAAAATTGTGGATTAATGAAAACTATTCTAAGAAAAAGTCATGGCTTTATGAGAAACTATTCTAACTAAGAAAAAAAGTTATGGCTTTAAGAGAAACTATTCTAACTAAGAGAAAAGTCATGGCTTTGTGAGAAAATATTCTAACTAAGAGAAAAAGTCATGGCTTTATGAGAAACTATTCTGACTAAGAGAAAAAGTCATGGATTTATGAGAAACTGTTTTGACTAAGAAAAAAGTCATGGCTTGATGAGAAACTATTCTGACTAAGAGAAAAAGTCATGGCTTGATGAGAAACTATTCTGACTAAGAAAAAAGTCATGGCTTTAAGAGAAACTGTTCTGACTAAGAGAAAAAGTCATGGCTTTATGAGAAACTAAGAGAAAAAGTCATGGCTTTATGAGAAACTATTTTGACTAAGAGAAAAGTCATGGCTTGATGAGAAACTATTCTGACTAAGAGAAAAAGTCATGGCTTTAAGAGAAACTATTCTGACTAAGACAAAAAATTGTGGATTAATGAAAAACTATTCTAAGAGAAAAAGTTATGGCTTTATGAGAAACTATTCTAACTAAGAAAAAAGTTATGGCTTTAAGAGAAACTATTCTAACTAAGAGAAAAGTCATGGCTTTGTGAGAAAATATTCTAACTAAGAGAAAAAGTCGTGGCTTTATGAGAAACTATTCTGACTAAGAGAAAAAGTCATGGATTTATGAGAAACTGTTTTGACTAAGAGAAAAAGTCATGGCTTGATGAGAAACTATTCTGACTAAGAGAAAAAGTCATGGCTTTATGAGAAACTATTCTAAGAGAAAAAGTTATGGCTTTATGAGAAACTATTCTAATTTAAAAAGTCATGGCGTTATGAGAAACTATTCTAATTTTAAAAGTCATGGCTTTATGAGAAACTATTCTAGTTTAAAAAGTCATGGCTTTACTTACTGGACACTGTCATAACTTGATTTGATTTGACACTTTACTTTCAGACGACAAATAAGTGGTTAATACATACAAACTTACTAGTTTACACATAAAAAAACTAAACGGTTTGTAAATAAAAACTGACTGGTTTATACATTAAAACTGACCGATTTATACATAACAATAGCTAATTCATATGTAATAAACAACTGGGTTTGTACATAAACACTAATAATTTATATGTAATAAGTAACTGATTTGTACATAAGATACGAACAGGTTTGTACTTCAACCAAAAACTTAGAAAAACTGGTAAAAAATCTGAAGGTATTCACTCTCATGGAAAGCAAATTTTCTTCCATTCACCACTGCGGCCACAACATTGGAATGTCAGTCCACTAAGGGTAAGACATACAATCTGTCAACTTTTGAAATAAAGTCTAGATTAGCAACAATACAAAGAATTGTGATATTGTGATAAATGATATAAACTTGATGAAATGAGAAAAGAAAATAAACAAAATAAAAAGTTATAATATGAGATAGGAGTAGTAATAATACTGTGAAATAAATTTGCGGGAAAATGTTTTCAAAAGTGTAACAAAAATAATGGGGGGGAAAGGGAAAGGAAATGTTTCCTTTCCTAAGCTACACAACATTAAAAAAAAAATTACATTAAAAATTGAGAAGGACTATTCGTCACTGACAAATTTATCTATGATTTTAAATATCATCATTTTAAATATTTTAAATAGAATAGCCAAATATTGCATAATTTATCTTGTTAAACACCATTCCCTATTAACAGTTAACGTAGTATGAACGCGCAAATACAGACTTCTCTTACAATATAACAATTTTGTTCACCACGGGTGATATCGAGTACGATTATTAGATTAAGCCAGTAGTTGATACTGAGGTTACCAGGGTAGATGTGAACGATACAAAGAATGGCGGCTCGAGGACTAAAAATTCTACTCAAAGCTGGGATCTTGGGATCCACTAGAACCTACATGCTAAAATATGGTTTCTCTTAGTGGCCTGGCAACAGAGCCTTGACACACAAAGAACGACCGACTCAGAACTATATATAGATTTTCTTTATCTGTGAGTAAGCAGACTGGCATGCTCACTAGAACTGATGTCCTCCGCCTCATCCAGTAACGACTGTGCTTCCTGATCACGACCTTTAACCTGGTCACCATCAGTTTCTTGACCGGGATCAGCTGCTACTACGAGGGTGTCAGCCAGCACCATATTCTTAGTATCTGGCAAAAACATGGTTAGCAGAAGACACAGGAATGTCGCTGAGCAAGTTAGAATGTAGGAAAGGGTGGCATATTCATCCTGAAATAAAAATAATAAAAAATGACAATATATTTTATTTTTATCACAAATAATGATTACAATTGCACCAAAATCAGAAAAAGATTGATAGCAAAAGGTGCAATTATTCCTATGATATTTACCATTGATAGCAAAATGTGCAATCATACCTATCATATTTTATTCCAAACTGATTGAGCAAAAGATACAATTATTCCTATGATACATTTACCAGATTGATAGCAAAGGTGCAATTATTCCTATGATATATTTACCAATTGATAGCAAAGGTGCAATTATTCCTATGATATATTTATAAATTGATAGCAAAAGGTCGCGATTATTCTGATATATTTACCAACTTGATAGCAAAAGGTGCAATTATTCCTATGATACATTTACCAACTTGATAGCAAAAGGTGCAATTATTCCTATGATACATTTACCAGATTGATAGCAAAGGTGCAATTATTCCTATGATACATTTACCAGATTGATAGCAAAAGGTGCAATTATTTTGATAATATATTTACCAAATTGATAGCAAAAGGTGCAATTATTCCTCCTATTCTTGCTGCCATGTTGGCCATTCCAGCCTAGATTTCTGCAGGAAGAAAAAGAAGCATACACAAAACATGTTACAAGACACAGACACTTATTGCTGTTATCAAAAATGTTTGTACTATGGATTTGATTCGATTTGATTTAATTTACCCACATCGACAACTAAGGTGATCTCAGGGTTTTTGGTAGGATTCTTAATTTTGCCCGGACTGCCCTGTTAACAGCAAAGGAATCTTTAATATGCACAGAGTGTTGTGATCTGCACACGGACCTCATTAGTATCGTCCGTCTACAATGGGACAAGGTGTCGATCTACCTACCTGGACGTGGGGGTAGATTTTGCCAGAAAAAAATTCGAGAAAAATTTCAACCTTTGGCGGGGCTCAAACCCACTACCTTTCAATTGAGAGGCCGACACCTTACCTCTGGATTACCGAGTCCCCCTCTGTACTATGGAAGATCTGGTTTGAAGAATATTATTTTGCTACACTGACTCTTTCCAACAGTGTTCTTTATCCCTCGTTATGAGTTCCGTAAGCCTCCGGGGTCATAAGGGCACTGTACTGTGGACTGTACCACCAATTTCTTGCTCTTTTCTCTGTCGTGAGCTAGGGCTGCGCCTGGGAGCATGTTTTCGCTGTCCCCTCCGTAATGTTGTCTTCCCCTCTCTTGGTTACGTCTTTCTCTTCTCCTGTTCCCTCTGTGGTAAGTAGAGTTCCTTCAAGGCCATTACGGCCACAGAGCCGGAGGTTATCCCAGTTTCTATAGCGCAAAGTGCTAACAGGTGATAAATATCACATCCTGGACAGGACACTAGTCTGACACAGACAGGTATCGTTTACTCCTAAGCTAGTGCTTGTACCTATCTGCACCTGGATCAAGTGGGGAAAATGCGTGTTAAGTGTCTTTCCTAAAAAAAACACACAAGGGCAGGGGTTGCTTTGCCAGGATCCAAACCTGGGAGGGACCTCATGATCTCAAGTCTGGCAGCCTAACTACTCTGCCACCAACGCCACTATCTGGTTCGGTTACCAAGCAGGCCAGACGTGGGTGAGCAAGCTCGCATTCCTTTTATGGTTTCAAGTTTCTTTTGTTGTTAAACGACAGCAACATGCCAGTTAGCGGATTGCCGGCGATGCTGGATTGTCTTATCAACAGCATTTTAGAGGAATCTCACCTCTCCTCATTCAAAGTGGCTGGAAATCAAGAGCGTACTATCTCGTCTTCTTCGTTTTGATGGCATGGAGATGGCCGACATGAGTGTGTCAGCGAGTCATCATTCGACTCCTGCCGGCTTCAGACGGAAGTCACCGAGCCAAATAAGCCGAGACCAATTTAGAAAACAACATCATACAAGAATAACAATGGAGACAGCAAGAACATCTACTAACACAGACTTCAATTAAAAACGAAGAAACTGAAAGTGCCGACATTCAACGAACAAAGAACAACAATATGGAGTCAACCCAGAGTAAGAACAGTGCTATCCATTCATTCAGTGAGTCAATAACAACATCGCCCCTTGACGACACATCTATGAGCACAGACTTTATTGAAAACAAAGAAACCGTAAGTGCTGACATTAAGCAAATGAACAACAACAATACGGAGTCAACCCAGAATCAGGACAGTGATATCCATGCATTTAGTGTGTCAACCATAACATCGCCGCTTACTGACACAACTTTTGTCGAAAACACAACCAGTGAATCAAGTGACATAAACGACAATGAGAACATAGATTTACACCTTCCTGATACATCTATCACGCCAGACAGCGAGGACGATGAAAAAACTCAAGCACATGTGATGAAAACTCGATCCTAGAAAATCAACAGGCTGGTAACAGTAATCACACACGCCTCGCTGACTTGATCGAGGACCTGGACTGTGATAAAATAAGCGTCGAAATCTCAAAAATCGGAAAAGACACAGGAATGCATATTACACAGCCAGATCACAACAATGACTATTTAAAGCTCTTGTTAGACAAATTTCAAGGGGCATGTGCTATTCTTGCAGAGACTGATTATCTCCTTATGGAGTATTGCTTTCCATATCAAAGGAGAACAGTACAGACGACAGCCCTTATACGAAAATGCAACAACGCCATCTGTGTAATTGGTATGATGACGAGATCCTCATATTGGAGGACTGCAGCTACGGAGAACATGTGCAGAATATTCTGACATTACTACCCCATCTTAAACGTCTGATCTTCAAAACATTGCATTTATAAAGCACAATAGAGACGAAACAAGTTCTGGAGCCCATGACTTGCATACCTTATATACAATATGCATACCTTATATACAATATGCATACCTTATATACAATATGCATACCTTATATATAATATGCATACCTTATATATAATATGCATACCTTATATACAATATGCATACCTTATATACAATATGCATACCTTATATATAATATGCATACCTTATATACAATATGCATACCTTCTATATACAATATGCATACCTTATATACAATATGCATATGCACAATATGCATACCTTATGTACAATATGCATATGCATACCTTATATACAATATGCATATATGCATACCGTATGTACAATATGCATATGCATACTTATATACAATATGCATACCTTACTATACAATATGCATAAGCATACCTTATGTACAATATGCATACCTTCTATATATAATATGCATACCTTCTATACAATATGCATACCTTATATACAATATGCATACCTTATGTACAATATGCATACCTTATATACAATATGCATACCTTATATACAATATGCATATGCATACCTTATATACAATATGCACAATATGCATATTATGTACAATATGCATACCTTATATACAATATGCATACCTTATGTACAATATGCATACCTTATGTACAATATGCATACCTTATATACAATATGCATACCTTATATACAATATGCATATGCATACCTTATATACAATATGCATACCTTCTATACAATATGCATACCTTATATACAATATGCATACCTTTTCAAATACAATATCTCTTACCTTTTGTACAGATTTGATATGCTATTATATACCTATGGAAATCATGTTCTGTATGCATATTTTACAATATGCATACCTTATATACAATATTACTCTTATATACAATTTGTGTTAATTACATTATGTAAATATAATAATAATAATTACAATATGCTAATATACAATATTTTTATTATAATACCTTATTTTAATATAACACACAAAAATAATATGCATAAATACAAATAAGAATAAATAAATAATATGATACCTTATATAAATATGCCTTTATATACAATATGTTGCAATTTATACAATATGCTATGCATACCTGATGTACAATATGCATATGCATACCTTATATACAATATGATACCTTCTATACAATATTCATACCTTCTATACAATATATACCTTATATACAATATGATACCTTATATACAATATGCATACGACAATATGCATATGCACCCCTATGAGATATGAAATATGCTTTGGCTGTACAATATGCATACAGGTAAACATATGCATTGATTTATATACAATATGCTGTTGTACAATATGCATACCTTATGTACAATATGCATACCTTATATACAATATGCATCTTTATAAATAATACTATATACAATATGCATATCTCATTCAAATCAAGCATGTACCCAGCCTTTATATACAATATGTTTCCAAAGTAAGCATAAATATGCAATTATATACAATATGCATATGCATAAATATACAATATGCATATGCATACCTTATGGCATATGCATACCTTATATACAATATGCATACCTTCTATACAATATTCATACCTTCTATACAATATGCATACCTTATATACAATATGCATACCTTATATACAATTTGCATACCTTATGTACTCCTACCTTATATACAATATGACTTTTATGCATATGCATACCTTCTATACTATGCATACCTTAACAATATAAAATATAGTATGTCAATATCATTGTACAATATGCATATGCATACTTCTATACAATATGCATACCTTATGTTATGCATACATAAAATTGTATATAAATTATATACAATATGCATACCTTCTATTCTACCTTCTATACAATATGCATACCTTCTATAAATATGCAGATGTATATGCAATATATACAACATTACAATATGCATACCTTCTATACAATATACCTCATGTACAATATTTATGTACAATATGACATTTTTACCAATATGTACCTAATATGCATACCTTATGTACAATATGCATACCTTATGTACAATATGCATACCTTATATACAATATGCATACCTTAAGTACAATATGCATATGCATACCTTATATACAATATGCATACCTTATATACAATATGCATACCTTATATACAATATGCATACCTTATGTACAATATGCATACCTTCTATACAATATGCATACCTTTTTCAAATCAACCATCTGTTACCTTTTGCCAGAGTTTGATTGCTTTCCTGATGGAAATCATGTTCTGTTTGCCCTCTATTTTGCCAGATTGAAATATTCTGATATTTTGGTTAATTACATTTGTTAAAAAAATATAATAAAAAAATTTTTAAATTGTTTTAATAAATACACAAAAGAAAGAAAACAAATAAGAAAATAAATAAGAAAATAAACCTTAAGTTCAATTTGCTCACCTGATACAATGACTTCCGGATGGCTAGAACCGACCACGCCCTGAGATGAAAACTTTGGCTGTCAGGCTCAGGTAAACATTGATTGATTTACTGTTTATCTTTAAAAAAAACAAAGATATCTCATTCAAATCAAACAACCAGCCTTTGCATATGTTTCCAAAGTGCATAAGAAATTCAGGCAAAAGGGGAGGGGGGAGGGACAAGTGACTTTTTCTGCTTCTAACTTAAAATATAGTCGTCCAATATCATTGAATTGTTCGTAGCCTCCTTAGTTGTCATAAAATTGTATATAAATGATAGTTCTACCCAAATATGCAAAGAACAGAATGTCAACATTTTGATCACAAACTCAGATTTCTGACATTTTTCTATGCTTAATAGACGCTCACCCCTCCCTGCATTTTCCGCTTCCTGCTGCTTTATTAGGAAGACTGTGGTATGAAAATATGTAACAGCCAAAAAACAAATTTTTAAACTCACATACAATGAGGATGGCTAAATGGAAAATGAAAACACTGATTTCAAAATTGCACCAGTCAGTGCAAGTTATGCTCATTGTCTCTCTCTTTCTCCCTCCCTCCCTCCCTCCCTCCCTCTCTCCCTCCCTCTCTCTCTCCCTCCCCTCCCTCCCTCCCTCCCTCCCTCCCTCCCTCCCTCCTCTCTCTCTCTCTCTCTCTCTCTCTCTCTCTCTCTCTCTCTCTCTCTCTCTCTCTCTCTCTCTCTCTCTCTCTCTCTCTCTCTCTCTCTCTCTCTCTCTCTCTCTCTCTCTCTCTCTCTCTCGCCTCTCCTCCCTCCCTCCCTCCTCCCTCCCTCCCTTCCTTCCTTCCTTCCTTCCTTCCTTCCTTCCTTCCTTCCTTCCTTCCTTCCTTCCTTCCTTCCTTCCTTCCTTCCTTCCCTCCCTCCCTCCCTCCCTCCCTTTGATGAATAATCTAATACAATAAAAAAACATTGTGTTCAAGTATTTTGATGAGTAATCTAATAAAAATAATTAAATACTGTGCAAGCCTACACAAACTTTAGTCAAGCTGCAGACTTTATTTGGCAGCGTATGTTGCTGAAATTCTGCACAAAAAATATAAAACAGTTTGCACTAACCGCTTTTGCAATCAAATACGTGTTCACTGTTCTCTTTTAACAAAAGATGCCTTTGAAAATTTTGAAAATATATTGTTTCGACACCAAACTCAAAATGTGAGTTTGAGGTTTTGTTTACATTCCAAACGTAGGTCTGCCGTCGTCAGTGCATGAGTTTAACACGTGTAGTGTGTCTGTTTTCACACATGGCCAGCTGTATGTGGCTTTAAAAGAGCGCTCTCACAGCCCGAACATCAGGATATTCACAGGGCAATGGTTTTTTCAAATCCTTTAGTTATTAATATTACAATACTATATCAATATCATCAATCCCAACAAATTTGCAGCTTATCTTATGGAATCCTAAAAATAATTACCCAACCGATACAGCACTACACACGAACAACTCTATAATGGCAGTTAAACATAAACTAATTTTAAAATGGCAGTAAAACATAAACTTATCCTAAAATGGCAGTAAAACATAAACTAATTTTAAAATGTCAGTAAAACATAAACTAATTTTAAAATGGCAGTAAAACATAAAATTATTCTAAAATGGCAGTAAAATATAAATTTAGTGTATAAGGGAGTAAAGCATGCAATTATTGTAAAATGGCATTAAAACATAAAATTATTGTAAAATGGCAGTAAAACATAAAATTATTCTTAAGTACAAGAAAAACATAAACAATTTCTAAAATGGCATTAAACATAATCTATTTCTATTATGGCAGTAAAACATAAACTAATCCTAAAATAGCAGTAAAACAGAAACTCACATGTCCAGATTATGATGAGGCAGCCAAACAAAGCTAGAAAGCTAACAAACAGGAGGCCAGATTGCGCTAGACGTCTGCCAACACTTGAAACGGAGATAGAAATTTACCTGTTAATACTTTTTTCCATGAACAATACATAGATTTGGAAACTTTTCTAGAACAATACATAGATAAACGGTTTTTGTGTCAATGCTTTTTCTATGAAAACAATACATAGATTTGGAAACGGAGATAAATTATATTTGTGTCAATGCTTTTTCAATGATGCTTTTTTATCAATGATGAACAATACATAGGTTTGGAAACAGAGGTAAGATTTTGTGGCAATATTTTTTTCCATGAACAATACATAGATTTGGAAACAGAGATAAGGTTTTTGTGGCAATACTTTTTTCCATGAAGAATAAAGTATATATAGATTTGGAAACAGACATAAGGAATTTTAAATCTGTTGAGCACAAGCCCACGGCCTTTTGGTTGAGAGGCTGACACCTTATGTCTAAACCACCTAGTCCCCTTACTTTGATGGAACATAAAACAATACAATCAGTTCTTTCAATGGCCTTGATTGGATTTTACCGTCACGGCAACATAGCAGGGTCAAGAAAGTAAGTGGAAAACCAAGACGCCGTCATTACTTTCAATGTTAGAGTTTCCCTTACCACTTGTTGATGAAGAATGTGAGGAGGAGAACTGGGAGGTCCAACACGTTGATCAGAATGATGTTGAGGTACACATTGCCACCAAAACTTGACACGGCAAAAGATGGACCGTAAAATGCCATCGACATGAAACACCTGGAGAAAGAGACAAAAAAGAGTCTGTTGCATCGAAATTGTGAGAACATAAGCTTGTGGAAGGTATTTCATAAATTATGAAAATTGGACATTTGACAATTGTAAACCTGAGGTGACTAATTACGCAACATTGAGAATAGAATTTTTTTTTTTTTCAAATGATGTTCTCCTACTTTCTAAAACAAAAAAATTCAATTTTACGTTCTCGTATATATTTATTCACTCACCACATGAAAAGCGAAAACTATGGTCGAGCGAGCCATGTTTTTCCCACGGAAAATATCCACGTACGAGTACTTCTTGCCTTCCGATCCCCAACGTTTCTCCTCCTTGGCAATAGTCTGGGAAAAAAAGCCATAGAAAAGGAGAATAAATGAACTTCTCCTTGCAAAAAATAAACCTGTGTCACGCGGCACAGTCAATTAAATGAGGATGACTTTTCTTCGACTCAATGTCCACCATATGCGGTGATCTCAGGGTGAATTAAGAGGAGACAGCAGATGAAAGAAAGAGTGGGAAAAGGGTGAAAGGAAAGAAGTAGGACCTACCAGTATCTCCAATCAACTTCCCACAGATGATTAGAAATGCCAAAATGCTCTAAATCTCCTGGAGGAACACAGTTGATTGATTCACTGGAATTTACCCTGTCCACTATATGAGATGTAGAATCGGCGGCCGAGTGGTAAGGCTACCGGACTGGGGATCATGAGGCCCTGAGTTCGAATCTCAGCAAAGCTAGGTCTAACCTTGTGTTCCTAGGGAAAGACACGCAACACGCATTTTCCCACTCTACCCAGGTGCAGCTTGGGAGTAAAAGCCTGTGTCAGACTAGCGTCCTGGCCAGGAGGTGATTATTATCACCTGTTCCGTTTCACGCTATTAAAACCGGGATAAGCTCCGGCTCCATAGGCCGTAACGGCCTTGAAGGGAAATGTACTTTTATTAAACGCGATGATCTCAGGGGGAATTTAAAAATTAAGGAAGAAATGGAAAAAAAAATAAAAAAATATAAAAACCAGCACCTATCAGCAACATTAGCCAAACGCTCACAAAAAAAAAAATAATCATACATCACAATGAAATGCATCACTGGCTTCCCTATATATCCAGCCAGTGACTAATAAGACAAAAGCCTTAAATGGAACCCCGCAGGGAAAACGAAAAGAGCTAGACCAGGATCCACACGGAGAAGAGATATGGACATGGCCCTGAAAAAGATGGGACACAGTTGGACAGAGATTGAGACGATATAGCTCAGAACAGAGGAAGATTGGGGGGGGGGGGGGGCACTACGTGGTGTCCAATACCCACAACCAGGATGGAACGGCTGATGGTGATGATGAATGGAAATGCTAAATGTCACACAAGACTTTAAAACACCCTCTGCTCTACACCAAGTGACTCATTTGAGGGAATTGTGACTAAAGTAAATCCCATACTCAGAGTTGAGCCGTAGGGTAACCTGGAGTAGAGTCCTAATTTTTCTGGGCATACAGCATAGTGTGCGGTGGTTTGCCACAGCTTTCCACGCCGCCTTTACTTTCGCCGATTCTGAATAGACCTAGCTACCCATTTCGCTGCTGGGTCAGCAGGAGGGCCAGAAAAATGTGCCCAGAGTGGAATTGAATTTGGGCGTTCTGCGTTGTAGTCAGACACTCTACCGACTGACCGACTGAACTAGCTGCGCTTTTATGACTAAAATCATTAATTTTATTCCTGACTATCAACCAGGTTTGATTTGATTTGATTTCACCCACTTCTGTCAAGTATAATCAAAAATTCTATTCCTGACTATCAACCAGGTTTGATTTGCTTTGTCAAGTTGAACAAACTATCTTGAGTTTCTTACTAGTCAAACCCATCCCCTCCGAGGAAGGTGGATCAAAACCTAGTCCCATTGGAGACAAACAATAAAAAAGGGGCCCCGTGTGCGGATCATAACATTCTGTGCACACAACAACAAAACCCTACCAAAAACCCCAGAGATGACCTTAGTTGTGGATGTGGGTAAAATCAAATCAAATCTTTTGGGGCAAATTGCATCACTTTTGATTTTGTTGGCTTGCAAGACATACAAGACTTCCATTTCCAAGCAACTTATAACAAAAGAACTTGATAACAGCACAGCGAGATGCATAAAAAATTCAAACACAGCCATAAGAACAAACAATAAATGTTTTATTCGTAAAATTTGTCTATTCCTCACGTAAATTTGATATAACAGTAACATCAAGACAAATAATTATCATCAATTCCATGCAAAAAAAACCACACACTTTAGCTTAAGGTAAAATTATGAGCTGCCAATATCTTACCTTGATTAGATCTAATGCATACAATGGTATGGCCCTTTTGTTTATTTTGCCTATGGCTTCCACCACCAGGTAAGCGTCCTTGACACGTCCCTTGACTGTCAGCCAACGGAAACTCTCTGGTATGATGCTGACAATGACAAATCATGATTTCATTTATCATACAGACTATAATGACAGCCAAATTGATCTTCATGCAGCATGAACTGAAGAAGACACAATTGACTCCATGACACAGAGATGGGAAAGATGGATTTTGATTTAATTAAGATGGTGAAGATAATTTCTAATTTACTGTAGCTTTTACAACGAAAGTGGATTGTTACTTTCTTTCACCTTACAGATGTCTGTGGTTAATTGCCATCAACAGGTCATTTAAGTTCTTTAATTATAGATGTCTGTGGTTAATTGCCATCAACAGGTCATTTAAATTCTTTACTTATAGATGTCTGTGGTTAATTGCCATCAACAGGTCATGTTCTTTAAGTTCTTTACTTATAGATGTCTGTGGTTAATTACCATCAACAGGTCATGTAAGTTCTTTACTTATAGATGTCTGTGGCTAATTGCCATCAACAGGTCATTTAAATTCTTTACTTATAGATGTCTGTGGTTAATTGCCATCAACGGGTCATTTAAGTTCTTTACTTATAGATGTCTGTGGTTAATTGCCATCAACAGGTCATTTAAATTCTTTACTTATAGATGTCTGTGGTTAATTGCCATCAACAGGTCATTTAAATTCTTTACTTATAGATGTCTGTGGTTAATTGCCATCAACAGGTCATGTAAGTTCTTTACTTACAGATGTCTGTGGTTAATTACCATCAACAGCTCATTTAAGTTCTTTACTTATAGATGTATAGTTAATTGCCATCAACAGATCATTTAAGTTCTTTACTTACAGATGTTTGGTTAATTGCCATCAACAGGTCATTTAAGTTCTTTACTTACAGATGTCTGTGGTTAATTGCCATCAACAGCTCATTTAAGTTCTTTACTTACAGATGTCTGTGGTTAATTGCCATCAACAGATCATTTAAGTTCTTTACTTATAGATGTCTGTGGTTAATTGCCATCAACCGGTCATTAAAGTTTCTTCAAGGACATTATGGCCCAAAGAGCTAGAGCTTATCCTGGTTTCTATAGCATAGAGCGGGAACAGGTGATTGGACAGGGCACTGTTGACAAAGGGTTTTACTCCTAAGTAAGGGCGTGTACAGTGGGGAAAATGTGTGTACCTGTCTCTCCCAAGGATCTCTCCCAAGGAACACTATGTTGGACCTAGCTTTGGAAGGATTCAAACTCGGGACCTCATGATCCCAAGTCCGCCACCTAACTACTCAGCCACTGACGCCACTCACCAACCGGTCATTGACCTGTCATTAAATAAACCATGACAGTACAGCTGGTGACATCAAGTAAGTACCTGTACCCGTGTCCTCTAGGTGATACATACATGCACCAAACAGCTAACTACACATGCACCAAACAGCTAACCACACATGCACCAAACAGCTAACCACACATGCACCAAACAGCTAACCACACATGCACCAAACAGCTAACCACACATGCATCAAACAGCTAACCACACATTGCCAGAACAATACATCCATGGCCTGAGACATCCAGAATTGGGTGTTACAGGTTAACGATGTGCTTTGGTAGCAGACAAGCATGCACAACAATAATGTCCATCAGGAAATATTCACTGCCTGTTTCGACAAATATGCAGTTTCACTGATGATACATCCATTTTTACAGAAACTAAAGCTGCACTCTGTTAAAATAGCTATCCACCTTAACAGAAACTAAAGCTCCACTGTGTAAAAATAGGAGAAGACATTAACTTATAAAAATGCCTCAAAGTAACGTTTTATCAAACCGGCTAAGTTGAGCTTTCGTTTTTCATATCGGCACAAAACAGCCAAGTCAGTTTTCAATTGAATGGGTCGATGAAGATACAGATGGCTGAGTGCTTCAATTGCTTATGTCTCAAAACAGCCAAGTCCAAGAAGTTATAATAAATTCATTTCATGTAAAAAAAACAAATTAGCCCATTGAAACAAACATCACATCCATCTCATGTGTAAAATGTTATGATTTAAAACTGAATTATTCAGCTTTCTGTCTCTCTTGTAAAATTAATGTTTTTCAACTTGGCCGGATTTTGCCAGACATCATCGATATGTTTAACATATTTCTGTTTACAATATCAAAGGGCTACTTACAACCATCCACACAAGTTGGGAATGGACAAGATGGTACAGGCCAAATGGAGTTTGGACCAGTCTTTGAAGATCAGGCCACGAATCCAAACAGGCCTGCGCCAAGAGAGAACATGGGAACCAGAGGCAAGGTGGAACGCCATCTCAGGGGAAGGAACTCCATTGGATATGGCAAGATGAGAACCAGTATTGCCCCTTTATCAGGTGCGAAGGGCGTAAGAATAAACAAAAATAAAAGAGCAGTGGTTATAAAATCATACAAAGAAGAACAAAAGCAAGTCTAATCATAAAACTGAAAACAAATGCAAAATTTACAAATTGTTTCCTCTAATTTTTTGTAGTCTGCATGCATAAAGTTTTGGTTTTGTGCAAAGTTTGAAAAAAAAACCAACCCAATTATGCCCAAAATAAATAGGGTTTTTCATTGGTGTGCCCAGACATTGCTCAACCGTGCACACCTTTTCAGATTCTTTTTCCAGCTGAAAATATTAGAGCCTTTCTTCTCAAAACGACTTTATGTGACGGTGGGGTAGGTCCTACTTCTTTCCTTTTCCTTTTTTCACTTGCCTTTTGTCTTGCTGTTTCCTCTGAGTTCACCCCGAACATCACCGCTTTTGATGGACAAAGTAAATTGCAATTCCACTGGCATTTTGTCCACATTTCAAAGACAATAATATAATTCTGAGCCGACGACTGATCTTAATTCAAATTTGAAAACTAAACACATTCGTGCCTACCTATACCAACGCCGATGAAGAAGCGCAGCACCATATACATGGGCCAAGACGTGGAGAAGGCAGCGCCCTAGATTGAACAGCGCATGCAACAGGAAGAAGCCGTACAACGTTTTTCTTGCGTCCAATGAGGTCCCCTAACTGGCCGCTGAGCAAAGCGCCAATTAACACTCCGGCCATTTGGATGGAGGTCGTGGTGGCTTTGACCCACATAAGGTCGCACACCAGGTGCCACTGTAACAACAAACAATGAGAGATGGCATAGAAGAATCTGTTATAGGCAATACCTGAAATGGGTTTCTATTGGGCAGGTGGTACGACTTGCGGGTATGGCTAAACGAGGCGGGGAAGCTGAACCATAGTGTTGTGAGCATGTAATCACCGCGACACTGGTTCAAGCACCACGACTGGCACAGGTAGCTTTTTTTTTCACAACATTGTAATCTTAGGAAGGGTACTTCACTCTGTTTTCATCGTTGGACTTAGGTGTGAATGAGTACCCAGCAATAGGTAGAGAAAGGTCTTGTCAGAGTGTTAGTACAAATAGCCTAACAGGCTTGTTTACTGTATGCTCCCCGGGAGTTGAGAGTGACTTTGAATGAAATGGCCTGCTGGGGAATAAATCATGCGAAGTCAGTGAGCCTGCATTTGTATGGGGATACAGACATGAAACCCATCTTTATCTTTTATCTTTAAATCACAAAGCAATTTCCTTTTGGATAAATAAAGTATATTATCTTACCTGAGAGCGAAGAAGATATAAATTATGGCAGTTCAGTTGCCAGATCTAAGTTTACCACGGCTTGCTGAGGCATTCCTTTAAAATCCGATGATTTGATGTTGATTTTACCCACATCCACAACTAAGGTGATCTCAGGGTTTTTGGTAGGAACTTTTAATGTTTGCTCTGACTTCCTGAAAACAACCGAGGGACCTTTAATATGCAGAGTGTTGTGATCTGCACATGGGATCTCCTTTTGTCATATATCTCCGATGGGACTAGACGTCGATCCCCCAACCTGGACCATGGGGTTGGTTTCACCAACAAGACTTGAACAACTTTTCAACTTGTCTTGGGCTTTAACCCCCAACCTTGTGGTTGAGAGGCCGACACCTTACCGCTAGACCACTGTGCCCCCTCAAACCCCGATGTCTTTGTGGCTTCACTACCACCAGCGCTTGACAGGAATTATCGTGCTGTGCCGATCTAATGACGATTAAAATATTTTTCATACGTAAGTGAATAAAAACAACATATTCTTCATTTTCTCTGTCATCGTCACTACAAGCAATACAGCTCGAAGAAAATCAATTCCTTCTTTGTCATCTTCTTCGAACTGCAAAGCAAATTTAATAGTAAGTATCCTCAAACAGGCGATAACAGTTCAGAACAATGCGAAGTAAAAAATGTGTGTACGAGCAGAAGCGGGTGTTCTTCTCTGTAATGGGACATGGGTCGTTTGAGCTGCAAAAGATCCCTTGAACCGGCGACAAAGTCGTTTACAGCCTCGGCTGGGGCTTTGGGGGTCAGCTGTGGGTCCCGCGGCTTAATTCTTTGGTGATTGTTGGTTAAACCCGAGATTCAGCCAAGCATGGGATGATACGGGCAATTCTGCTAGCGGCATATGTATTTTCTTCTCTACGAAAACCATGTTTATGATATCTCCTCAAATCCCTTTTCATCAGTGAATTGATGTCAACAACAATAAGCAAGTTGCGTCTTACCTCAGAGATAATTGTGTGAGCAGGGCCCTCAAATGAGTAACTTGTGCAATCCGTGTTGTTGACATGACATTTGTTAAGGGTTCTATTTTCCGCACTAGAAGAGCTTGTTGTCGGATCAGTTAGTTTACTAGTAGTGCGAGCATTGCTGGGAGTAGACAAGGCAAATGGCCCGCCGGTGATGCAATGATAATCGGGCACAAATCCCATAAAAGCCATTTGCAGCATGCTGAAGCCAACCTGGAGGGGGAAACACAAAGAATTAACAACAAAAACAACAGAAAACAGAAAAACACCCATATATGGGGCATCAATCACCTGAAAAATATTTTGTACCAGTACGAGATCATTTCTGGTATATGTTATGTTATAATCATGATTGAATCTTTATCGACTGTCGAGACCGATATAAGGTGTGAAATTTACCCCAAAAGCCATTTGGTTGAGCCATCCTATGTTTAGGAAAGTTCAATGGATAATGTAGTTTTAATTTCCTTTATTTAAAAAAAATAATTATGAAATGATATGTATGAATTGTAAAGTTCTCTTTTGAGATTTACTTACTATATAAACTCACCATAAATTTCATACTGAAAACTCCAAACACAATCAGGAACTGGAAGCGATTGAAGCCCCCAGGTCATCAATGAGATCCTCAAACTTCTTCATGGTGCAAACAGAAATGGATCAGTGCACACTGTATCTTTATGAAATCCCTAAAACAGAGCATTGAACATTCTAATACTGTAAATAATGCTAACATTTGTGGTGATGATTATCTATATATACATAATTCTGTACATCTGAAACTTTGATCCCGCTAACTTCAGGAACCACTGCACCCACAAACGCCATATTTCACAAGTAGATTTCAAATAGCCTGCTTTATGTTCTTAGGCGAATAAAAGAAAGTGTTTGTGACGTCATATTTGTTGATTTGTTATTCCTTTTTATTAGGCCTACTGTCTATTAAAAGTGTCTCTCTAGTTGTTTAGGGTTAAATCCGCCCTTAGTAAATGCCCGTTTCATTATAACCAAGATTTTTCCCTAAATGCCCGGTTTCAACGGGTTTAACCCTAAACAACTAGAGAGACACTTTAATAGACGGTAGGCCTAATAAAAAGGAATAACAAATCAACAAATATGATGTCACAAACACTTTCTTTTCCTTTATGTGTAGAGGAATTGAGCTTGTTTGGTCTTCAATGATGAAAATCATGTATGATACTGTCAAATTGTTGACTGTTAGCGTAGAAAAAAGCTATTGTTTATTATTTGGAGGCCATATGGTCAATGCTGTCAAATATATGACAAACGAATAATAACATACATCTGAGACACTATGGAACAGGATCGACTAAATGCTTTATTGTTTTAAGTATCAGGTCATAAGGGTATAATAAGGAGTATGAATAATTTAAACCATACATAGATGGGTTTCAAAGCCGAAAAACGCGATGTCTTTCAGTTGATGGACCTAAATGATATATTTGTAGCTTATCCTCATGCTTCAAACTTTTTAATTTTTTTTTTTTTTTTAATTTCCTCATTCACTATTAAATTAATAAACATATTTATCAGTATGAGCACACAGATCAATAAATTATTATAAATTTATCCACGATAAGACTCTACAGTAACAAGTACCATCTCACTGCCGTGATCTGTGTGTACTTAGATCTACATACAAACAATTATCATTTAGGGAGCTGTGCTAGGCATTACGCTGGCAGGTAAAAAGTAAATTAAATATAAAAATGCAACTTAAGAACTGTTCATTTTAATTGATATTAATAAATAGATGTTAATTCTTAAAATTTTAATATATATACATGAGCAAAACTTAAATATTATGCCTAAAATTGTAAGCCAAACGAAAAAAAAATATAATACGTTTTGCCAGTTTTCATTTACGCATGCCAATGCGCCAAACATGGGACACTAATGCAAGGTGTCCCTAAACATTCTCACTCGCTTATCTTTAAAACCTTCGCTTTGACCTACATTGGGTTCTCATTATATATATTGAAGGTGATCAGCTCTTCAGGACACAAGTGCAAAATGTTCCCCCTCTAAAAAATAGACTCACTCTCACCGTCGCTTGGCGTGTCCCGTAGTGTGTCCTGTCGCATCCCGTGATACCGTTCACAGGCTTTGTCTAACTACTACTACTAGATCTATCTACGAGAACCAGCACTGAAGGTTTTCAAGGCCTTCAATAATTTTTTTTATTATTTTCATTCTAGAGTTCGATCTAGATCTATATGAAGATATATTTAACATTGGTGATTAAATTGTTGATTTGTCAGGGAGGACACTGTCCTGTATGTCCGTGTGGTAAATCTGCCCCTGGCATTTATAGGAATAAATTGGTTACACCAACATCGCGGGCATTTAGGTGAAATTGGCATTAGGGCAGCGGGCATTTAGGCGGTAATTATTGTACTGTATGGGGCCAAAAATGGTGAGAAC
>JAXRKP010001979.1:0-15000 GCA_037039925.1 Doris montereyensis | reverse complement strand
ACAGGATAAAAAATTCCCGAATCACCCATCTATGCTGCAAATATTGCATATTTGTAGAAGCATTTCTTTTAACAGCAAGATGTATTCAGAAAAAGTATGCTGAAGATATTTTTTATAATAAAATTTCTAAAATAACAAATCATGTCCATATTTGTAGAAGCATTTCTTTAACAGCAAGATATATTCAGAAAAAAAGTATGCCGAAGATATTTTGTAAAATAAAATTTCTAAAATAACAAATCATGTCCATATGGCAACCAACAGTTATGTCCGGTATGACAACCAACTAGAAATGGCACACTAGCAGTATTTTTTCATTTTGGGCTCAAATATACAAAAGACAGTGAGTTTGATCATAGATGTGTATATATCTATTCTTAATCCGTAAACCCAGTTTTCAAAATAACCCCATTTTTTCAACACCTCACAACTATCATAAAAAAAATCTATTTTATTAAAATCTTTGTCGCGTTTATCCTTTTCAGAGTACGGTACACTTAACTGTATGCACTTTACGAAAATTAAAATAGAATTGTAAACTAGTGGAACCCATTTCCCAGGTGGCCAGACATGGAACCCATTTGTGTGTGTGTGCATGTGGTTTACTATTCCACCCATTTTTTATGCTAACCTACAGTCGATATCATTACACGCACAGAAACACAATTCAATAGTGTCCGTTTCTAGTTTTTAAATTTTCCACAGAGTTGAAAGAAAATAATGAATTAACGTTTTCTTAACATACATAACATGTGCAAGTCTAACCACCGAACATATCTATGTAGACATAACAATGTTACGAGACTGTTCGGCTATACCAACGTCTACCTTTCATAGTAGTCTGAGTTTCACTGAAATTATCGTAGAATTTACGGAGGCCTAGTTTAAAAGCATGAATGTAGTAATTATTATAATTCTGACATGATAGATCTTACTTTCAAAACCCAAAGTAGTAGTATAATTTTTATTTGTTCTCGTGGTAGGTAGGATTAGGTGGAGAATGGATAAGTGGAAAAGGTGGATGGGGTGAGGTGAGGGGAGGGGGGGGGAGCTGAGGTTCATTCTTTGGAAGCTAATTTTAGCAAAAATATTTGCCACTACTTAGATCTCAAATATCGTAAAAAGTGTATCATGTTGACGCTCCTGGTGTAGTAGTGTAGGAAATCATTTGTTGTTTCGTTTTCCAGGGTTGGTTTTGTTTTTTTGTTTCGTTTTTGTTTTTTGTTTTTTTGTTTGTTGTTTTTGTTTTTGTTTTTTTATTGTTTTTTTTTTTTTTGTTTTTTTTTTTTGGGGGGGGGTTATTGTCTCTAAAACATGACCTGACGATCTGAACTCTTATCTTGTGCAGCTATTCAAAACTTCGTAGATTTTCATATTGAACATTTATAACACCAGAAGCCACCAACAAATTAATTTGCACGTTTGTCCTTTTCCCCTGATGAAATCACCGCAATTCTCTTATTACACTAATTCCATCTATCTAATAAATATCTGTCTAATAAAATTACAGCATCAAAAAAAAGAAAAGAAAAAAAGAAAGAAAAATCAAAAATTGGAACAAGACACAAACAAACCACAGCTACACTAATTTCAAAAAACTTCCACAAAAAACCCCCACCACAGTTCCATTTCTACCTTCCGTTGTACGTGTTTAGATGCCCGAAATGATCTTTTTTCCAAGCTGCCCCTGTCCTGATATTTTCTTTTCCTTCGGTGAAATTTTTATTTCTTCGTCCCATTTTCTCAGAGGTCTATCTTTTGGTCTTTTACCTTTGGTTTTAGCATTGTATACTGATTTAACCATTCTATAATCATTCATTTTGTTTTACATATCCAAACCATATGTCTTAGTTGTATGCCATCAATCTGCTTCGGTTTGATCTCTTTTTGTTGTGTTTCTGAATTTGTCTTTTTAGTTTTCCCTACTATTCTTCCTATATATTTTTATTTCAGCCGCTTGTACTCTATTGTATTTCCTACTGTCTAAGGTCCACGTTTCACTGCAATATAGAGGAGAGTAGGACAATAAACTGTGGTACTTGAAGAGATAGATTTAAGATATACATTACAAGAAGTTCTACTTCTGTTAGACATAACATAAAATGCCATTTGATAAGGAGCTCTATAATTCAAAACACGTGTATGATGAATGCATGTACATTGTCCTCATTGATTATTGTAGTTTCAATCATTTTTGAAATTCCATGATTGTATTAAGATTTATGGGTTATTTAAAGGTCAAACGACCCACATAGCCTCTAACACGATATGATACTGTCTTTTATTTTCTATATTCTTGTTTACATATGTCTTTCCTGGATGGTTATATAAAATTGACTTTGCCTTTTGGATTCTCTGACTGATTTCTTCTCTTAGTTTCCAAGTCTCTGAGTTAATCATTTGGCTCTAGGTAATTGTAGCTTTTGAACTTCTCCATGCCCAATTTAAGATTTTGTGTTTTATTCCCTTGTTACTAACATTGTTTTGGTTTTCTTTTTGCATTTAAGGCATTCTGTTTTATTTTCTTCATTGTTCAGCATGGTGATATTATGCTGAAGGTCACCAGCTGATTTTTCAATCAACAGCAAATGAAAGCATTGATACATTTAACTGGTTTGACGTTCTATACCTAGATGCAATTTTCTTCATTTTTTAGGATGTCTTCCTTGACTGAATCCATCAATGTAATAAACAAAAGAAGACGTAGGATACAGCTCTGTCTTTACTCTTATATCTACATCGCATTCTTCAGATAAATTTCCAGCTACTCTCACTGCACATGATGTTTTATTGTAAAGAAAACTTTTATGGCTTCTATAAAATGTTGCTCAACATTGTGTTCTTTAAAAAAAATGCCATAGTTCGTCCCTCCTCGTGTCTCAAATGTTTTTTATAAGTCAATAAAACACAGGTGCAAGTCAATGTTTCTCTCAAGGAATTTTTGTTCTTGATGGTAATTGTAAATATGTGGTCTTGATCACTTCTTCCTGGTTTAAATCCACGCTGGATGTTCTTCAACCTGATCGTTTACTCTTTCCTTCGTATCGTTTCCACTCACATTTCCCGGTACGATGCTCTAGTAGTAATATACCTCTATGGTTTGAGCCTTCCATAATAGTTGATACATTAGTGGCTGTAATTTGTATTGATTCCAGTCATCTAACCTATTTTTGACTTCCATGCTTTTGGCATATTGCATGTAGTAGTTTGTTTGCCTGTCTCCTTTGGTTTTTAATAATTTATAGATAAACTTGATCTGCTCCTGGGGCCTTTCCTAGTTTAACTTTTCATAGAGCTGTTTGAGATATATACATCTTCAGCTGTCTCATCTCAATTACTTGCGATTCTTCAGTAGTTGATCTGTACTCATTTCATGTGCTCTTGAAGGAATATGTAATTGTTGAATAATAATTTCTCCATGTTTCCATGATTTCGGTATCTTCTTTTCATTATTTCTCCTTTGGCATTCTTAATCTGTCTAATCAATGCATGTTTTGGTCTTTTCATGTTTTTATTTAGTCCAGAATAGCTTTTGATTTCCTTGATAGGTTTCTTAAGGTCTTTGTTCAAACTTTTCCTATCGAGGAGTTTTACTTCCCTCAAACCCTCTTTGGCGATAGTTCTTTTTTTATTCATATTATCTAATCTTGCAAGTATTTTGTTTCCAGACACCATTCTTTTCTTTGATTTTAGTCTTCGACTATTCTACATTCCACCATATCTCCTGTAATTTGTTTCCTTTTGAGGCCTCTTTAGTATAACTAAGGAGTGTTTCTTTATACAGTTAATGTGTTTCTTCTATTGTGCTTTCATTCATATCCATCTGCCTTTCACTGATAACATCTTTTTAGGGATTGGAAAACCTGTTGTATTTATTATTTATTACGTTGTTCTTTTTTGAGTTTAGTAGCTTTCTTCTTTCCTTTTCTGTTTGTTTCCATCAGTCAGTATTTTCTTCTGCAATCACTAGGTGATGATCACTAAATATTTCAGCTCGTTCTGTTTACTCTTGCATTCATTGTACTGTAAAAAGGTCAGCTATAACTACTATGTAGCCTATGATTGACTTTCCCCTTTCTGTCTTCATTTATTCTTGTATATTTGTGGACATTTTTATGTGGAAATAATGTGTTGGCTATGTTCATTTTATTCTTTAGGCAAAAATGTCTCCATTTGGAAAAAAATTATTTGTTTTCCTTTTTTTAATTTCTTCTCCTGATGTTTCTATGTTATTGCTAATCTAGCGTTTAAATCGCCTACAATGTTTGGGTGTATGATTTTTCTGCAGCTATTTGTAAATTATCAAAGATATCTTTTTTATCTTTTGTTATCTTCGTTTGGTCCATAAACTCTTAATAATCTAATTTCTCTTTCCCTTTTGGTTTAATGATTACCTTTAATAGCCGTGCGCTTGTAAATCTCAATTTTCTAATATCTCATGTTTATTATGCATTAAAGAGGCAAACCCCTGCTCTAGCTGTACAAAAAACATTTACTGAGAAGATTAACATTTAAGGCCAAGGAATAAGAAAAAGTAATTTAATCATAATTTAATTATGATTTAACTCAACTTTTTCATTCAGGGTCCTTTTTCTTTGCTTCCGTGATGGTCAAAATATCTACTTAAATTTTTTTCAATTCCTCAGCTCCTAACTTTTATTTCTCCATTATTGCCCGAACATTCCATGCTCCCAAAATCAAACTACGTAGCTAAATCTAACTTTTATTTCTCCATTATTGCCCGAACATTCCATAACCACTAAAATCAAACTACCTAGCTATATCTAACTTTTATTTCTCCATTATTGCCTGCTCCCAAAATCAAACTTCCTGCTGTTCTGCATGCTCCCAAATCCAAACTACGTAGCTAAATCTAACTTTTATTTCTCCATTATTGCCCGAACATTCCATGTTCCCAAAATCAAAACTACGTAGCTAAATCTTTTTATTTCTCCATTATTGCTGCCGCTGCTGTTCCCAAAATCAAACTACGTAGCTAAATCTAACTTTTATTTCTCCATTTGCCCGAACATTCCATGTTCCCAAATCAAACTACCTAGCTAAATCTAACTTTATTTCTCCATTATTGCCCGAACATTTCATGCTCCCAAATCAAAATCAAACTTTTACTCTTAGCTGCTCTCAAATACGTAGCTACTTTTATTTGTTCTCCAGCTAAATCTATTGCCCGAACATTCCATGTTCCCAAAATCAAACTACCTAGCTAAATCTAACTTTTATGTCTCCATTGCTGCCCATGTTTCATGCTCCCAAAATCAAACTACTGTTGTGTTCACCTTCAAAATGCTAAGTCTAAATTATTGTAAGTTTCCATGTTTGGGCTAATCTAACTGCTCCATTATTGCCCATTCCCACCCAGTCAAAACTGCTAAATCGCTTTTATTTCTCCATTAAAGCAAGAAAAAATCTGCTGGAAATCTAACTTTTATTTCTCCATTATTGGAACGTTCCATGTTCCCAATCAAACTACCTAGCTGAGGTACTCCAAGCCGAACGTTTCATGTTCCCAAGAGAATAAAACTGTGTTCCTTCCAGGATTGCTGCTGTAAGTTTCTCTGCTGCTTAAGGTCCTCTACCGCTGCTGCTTGGTTAATCAAACCCGGCCAGCAAGGCAGCAGCTTTGATTTTCTGTCAGGGTTAACTCATTCAGAAGATGATAATGCAAGGTAGAATATTGAGAATTTCTAAATAGACAGCAAGAGACTCGTGGAGGGCGGGGACAGTTAATCCTCGTACAGGTACAAGCTGCTGCTGCACTGCTCCAGTTTATGATCCCTCATACCCCACAATGAAATGATTGACTATACAATACAAAAATACAATTAAGGTGCTATTCAGATGAAATGATTGACTATCATACAAAAAAAAACAATTAAGGTCTAGTCAGATGAAATGATTGACTTTACTGAGGATCCATCTTAAAGATCCATTGGGGTGTGTACAAGGCAGTCTGGGGAAAATAAATAAACTCTACCAAAAATCCCGAGGTCGCCTTAGTTGTGGACGTGGGTAAAAATCAAATTAAATTAAAAACTTTCATTGTTTCTGCTGCCAGCAAACAAACGTAGTCTAATGTGATATTCTTTTTACCTCAGCTACTGCTGCTGCTGGGCCATCAACACAGAACAGCTGCATCCCTGTTCTACACCAACGTCTGCAACTTTCCACAGGTTTTCCTCTTTCTCCCACCTCTGTCTCGATCTCTCTCTCCTTCAAGTCATTCTTGGTCGTCCTCTAGATCTATGCCCTCTCATATATATACGGTCCAATACATTATAAAATATCCCTATTGAAAGAGGTATGTTAGCAAACTGCTTAGCTGCTATAGAATGGACAATAATATTGCCATTGATATTATTAACACAACTGGCATTCGTCAACGATTTTGTATAACGATTGCGCCCTGGTTTGTGTGTTGGTTGAATCAGGTTATATTACGTGTGGATCACGGTTGTGTGAATTGGTTGTATCAGGGTTATATTACGTGTGGATCACTGTTGTGTGTTGGTTATGTATCAGGGTTATATTACGTGTGGATCACGGTTGCTGTGTGTTGGTTGTATCAGTGTTATATTACGTGTGGATCACTGTTGTGTGTTGGTTGTATCAGGGTTATATTACGTGTGGATCACTGTTGTGTCCTGGTTGTATCAGGTTATATTACGTGTGGATCACTGTTGTGTGTTGGTTGTATCAGGGTTATATTACGTGTGGATCACTGTTGTGTGTTGGTTGTATCATGGTTATATTACGTGTGGATCACTGTTGTGTGTTGGTTGTATCAGGGTTATATTACGTGTGGATCACTGTTGTGTGTTGGTTGTATCAGGGTTATATTACGTGTGGATCACGGTTGTGTGTTGGTTGTATCAGGGTTATATTACGTGTGGATCACTGTTGTGTGTTGGTTGTATCAGGGTTATATTACGTGTGGATCACTGTTGTGTGTTGGTTGCATCAGGGTTATATTACGTGTGGATCACTGTTGTGTGTTGCTTGTATCAGGGTTATATTACGTGTGGATCACTGTTGTGTGTTGGTTGTATCAGGGTTATATTACGTGTGGATCACTGTTGTGTGTTGGTTGTATCAGGGTTATATTACGTGTGGATCACTGTTGTGTGTTGGTTGTATCACGATTGCGGTTATAATACGTGTGGATCACTGTTGTGTGTTGGTTGTATCAGGGTTATATTATCGTGTTCAGGTTGTGATGTTGGTTGTATCAGGGTTATATTACTGTGTGATCTGCGGTTGCTGTGTTGGTTGTATCAGGTTATATTACGTGGGATCACTGTTGTGTGTTGGTTGCTCAGGGTTATATTACGTGTGGATCACTGTTGTGTCTTGGTTGTATCAGTGTTATATTACGTGTATCACGGTTGTGTATGCTCTGTTGTATCAGGGTTATATTACGTGGATCACTGTTGTGTTTGGTTGTATCAGGGTTATATTACGTGTGGATCACTGTTGTGTGTAAGTATCAGGTTATATTACGTGTGGATCAATGTTGTGCTGTTGGTTGTATCAGGGTTATATTACGTGTTGATCACTGTTGTGTGTTGGTTGTATCAGGGTTATATTACGTCTGATCACTGTTGTGTGTTGGTTGTATCAGGTTTATATTACGTGTGATCACTGCTGTATGCTGCAGCTTTTTATTCCCGGATCATAGTTTGGTATATCATGTATTATGTGGATCATCATTGTGTGAGCCAAAACTGCTGCTTTATTGGTGAATCAGGCTATCATCTCGTGTGGATTGTTGCTACGATGGACATCATCTCGATGTGTCTTATAATATAACTAAGCATTAGAAGTTGGTTGCTATAATGGTTAACTCACGAAAGCATCAAGAAACGTGTGCATCAAATCATGTACTACGATTGTTATCATGCCATCATCTGTGTGCTGCCAAAGCATGTTGGTACGACTGTTCCTGGTATCATCTCGTTGGTGTGAATAGTCGTTCCCGACATCGACTGTTCCTGGTATCATGCTGCTAAATACATGTATTGACTGTTCCTGACATCATCTCGTGTGAGCTCAAAACATGCTACGATCTGTTCCTGTGATCATCTCGTGTTGTAGAAAACATGTACTACGACTGTTCCTGGTATCATCTCCATGTGAGTCAAAACATGTACCACGATTGTTCCTGGTATCATCTCGTGTGAGTCAAAACATGTACTGTTCCTGACATCATCTGTTGAGTCAAAACTGGACTACGATGTTCCTGGTATCATCGTGTGAGTCAAAACATGTACTACGATTGTTCCTGACATCATCTCTGTGAGTCAAAACATGCTACGATGACTGTTCTGCATCTCGTGGAGCTGCTGCATGTACTACGACTGTTCCTGGTATCATCTCGTGTGAGTCAAAACATGTACTACGACTGTTTCTGACATCATCTCGTGTGAGTCTAAAACATGTACTACGACTGTTCCTGACATCATCTCTGCTGTGAGTGCAAAACATGTACTACGACTGTTCCTGTATCATCTCGAGTCATCATCTGCTCTGCTGTGTGAGCTAAAACATGTACTACGACTGTTCCCGACATCATCTCGTGTGAGCCAAAACATGTACTACGACTGTTCCCGACATCATCTCGTGTGAGCTAAAACATGGACTACGACTGTTCCTGACATCATCTCGTGTGACATCATCTCGCCCAAAACATGTACTACGATTGTTCCCGACATCCATTGGTAGGCTAAATAACGTGGAACTCCAAAGACAACTACTTAACTTTACTGTAACTTGAGTCGTCTGCCATGGAGGACCGAACCGGATGGCAGAAACAAATCTGCTGCTGCCGACCATGTTCGGCATGATGACATTGGCGATGATGATGATGATGATGATGATGATGATGAGGATGATGATGGTAATGATGATGACGACGACGACAACGACGAAGACGACGATGTGTTGCTGATGATGCTGCTGCTGATGATGAGATGATGACGGTGATGACAATGACGATGATGATGATGTGATGACTGATGCTGATAAGGCTGATGATAATGACGATCATGATAAGGATAATGATGATTGTGATGATGTTAATGATAATGATGATGATGATGATGGTGATAAGGCTGATGATGATGATGATGATGATGATGCTGATAATGATGACGACAATGATGATGATAATGATGATTATGATCATCATCATCATCATGATCATCATGATGATGATGATCATGGTGACAAGGCTGCTGCTGCTGCTGCTGCTGATGATGATGATGATGATGATGATGATGACGACGACGACGACGACGAAGACGACGATGGTGTTGATAATGATGATGATGATGATGATGACGATGATGATGATGATGATGATGATTATGATGATGATAAGCGTGGTACTGATTTGGCACAAATCAAATACCACCGACAAAGCACCAGTGCCGTAACTACCCACACGGGATGTTATGACGTCACCAAAATAAGACTTATATATAGGCGTGGGCAAAATGCAGACGTGATTTTCATGTGTCTTTTGGAGGGTTTTTTTTTTCACTAACATTTCAGATAAATAAAAAAATAGTCGTTTTCAATATCACTGTAATTCTAGTCATAGTCTATCCGCATTGCCATGTTGCGTTATTCTTGTAACACGAATTAAAACTAGATAGTTATGAGGCGTTGTAGCTGAACCGTAGTGTTGTGAGCTGGTAATCACGGTGACAATGGTTCAAGCACCATGATGGCAAAGGTGGAATTTTCGTAGGAAAGTACTTCGCTCTACTTTCCTCATTTGACCCAGCTATAGGTCGAGAAAGATCTGCTTTGAGTGTAATACGAAAAGTTCGGGAGTTGAGACTTTATCGAATGACATGGCCTGTTGAGGGATAAATGATGTACAGTCGGTGAGCCTGCACTTGTGTGGAGATACGAACCAGCTATCCACCTGTATCTTTTATTATGTATTTCCTTGTCCAATAACTTTTCATTTTCCTTCTATTTCATAAAGCACATCCACAAATCAAAACACCACTCGGGGGTATCGCTTGCTCTCTGGTGTGTTTAGGATGTCATTACAGCTGTTATCATAGAGGACGGAGTCAGTCCTTCAATCCTATTGGTTTAATTCACGACGTCTGCATCCTGATCCACGCGTGATCGATACTGTGATTGGAGACGTGAAGAATGGAAATGAGGGCGTGGCTCTGTCAGGAGTAGGCGGAGACAGAGTCAGATAGTGATGACACGTAGCGGAAACAGAGAGGGAAGCATCTTGCACATTCAGTGAGAAATGGGTGTGGGTCTTTAGGTCAATGTAAATATGAGGACAAAATGATAAGATAAAGGTAGATGTATAGATATATACATAGATAGATAGATAGACAGACAGGTAGACTGATAGATATGATAGATAGATAGATAGATAGATTGATAGATAGATAGATAGATAGATAGATAGATAGATAGATAGATAGATAGATAGATAGATGGATGGATGGATGGATAGATAGATGGATAGATATTAAATAGATAGAAACAGTGACCAAACATGGATGGATGGAAAAATGCTGTGCTGTATGTAGGTAGCTGTTGGTGGTATATAAAAGTGGAAATTGACCACTTAATATAAAATCTGCGATCTACATTCCATTTCCTGCTGCTTTACACCTTGGTTTGTATGCTGCTGCTGCTAGAGAGAGAGAGAGAGCTGCTGCTGAGAGAGAGAGAGAGAGAGAGAGAGAGAGAGAGAGAGAGAGAGAGAGAGAGAGAGAGAGAGAGAGAGAGAGAGAGAGAGAGAGAGACAGACAGACAGACAGACAGACAGACAGACAGAGAGAGAGAGCTGCTGCTGAGCTGAGAGAGAGAGCTCTGAGACAGAGAGACAGAGAGAGAGAGAGAGAGAGAGAGAGAGAGAGAGAGAGAAAGAGAGAGAGAGAGATAGCTAGATAGATTAGATAGATAGATAATACATAGACACATACTATACATACAGGCAGAGACAAAGACAGAGCCATAGATTGAGAGAAAGAGGTAGAGAGAGGGAGATGCCGAAAGAGAGAGAGAGATGCTCTGCTGCTGATATATGCTATAGATAGATATATATAGATATATACAGATAGATAGATACATATGTAGATAGATAGATATATAGATAGACAGATAGACACACACACAAAAATATATATTAATATATAGATAGATTCATAGGAACGTATATTGATATATAGATGGATATATAGATTTATATATACATGTAGATAGATAGATAGATAGATGATAGATAGATAGATAGATAGACAGACAGATAGAGATGATGGATAGATGTATAGACAGACAGATCAATATATAGATATATAGATAGATAGATATATACATGGATGATATATAGATATATACATAGATGGATAGCTAGATAGATAGACAGAAAGCTGCTGACTAAGACGTATAGAACAGATAGATAGATAGATTGACAGATAGATACTTAGATAGATAGATAAATAATAGATAGGTAGATAGATAGATAGATAGATAGATAGATAGCAGATAGATAGATAGATAGCTAGATAGATAGATACAGATAGATAGTAGAGTAGATAGATGGATACATAGATACATCGATAATTATATATATAGACAGATAGATAGATAGATGGATAGATAGATATATAATAAGATCGATAAATAGATAGATAGATATATAATAAGATCGATAAATAGATAGATAGATATATAAATAAGATCGATAAATAGATAGATAGATAGATAGATAGATAGATAGATAGGAGAAGATAGATATAGATAGATAGATAGATAGATAGATGGATAAATATTTATTGAAATAGATAGATAGATAGATAGATAGATAGATAGATAGATAGATAGATAGATCCATTTTAGATAGATAGATAGATAGATAGATAGATACATAGATATATAGATAGATAGATAGATATATAGATACATAGATATATAGATAGATAGATAGATCCACAGCTTCCCCCACAACGGCAACTTAGTAGTAGTATTAGCTGTAGTAGTAGTAGTAGTAGTAGTAGTAGTAGTAGTAGTAGTAGTAGTAGTAGTAGTAGTAGTAGTAATTGCTTGGTAAGTAGTAGTAGTAGTAGTAGTAGTCGTAGTAGTAGTAGTAGTAGTAGTAGTAGTAGTAGTAGTAGTAGTAGTAGTAGTAGTAGTAGTAGTAGTAGTAGTGGTTATAGTAGTAGTTGTAGTAATAGTCGTAGTAGCAGTAATAGTATAGTAGTAGTAGTAGTAGTAGTAGTAGCGTAGTAGTAGTGGTAGTAGTAGTAGTAGTAGTAGTAGTAATAGTAGTAATAATAGTAGTAGTAGTAGTAGTAGCAGCAGTAGTAGTAGAAATAGTAATAATAGTAGTAGTAGTAGTAGTAATAACAGTAGTAGTAGTAGTAGTAGTACAGTAGTAGTAGTAGTAGTAGTAGTAGTAGTAATAGTAGTAGTAGTAGTAACAGTAGTAGTAGTAGTAGTAGTAGTAGTAGTAGTAGTAGTAACAGTAGTAGTAGTAGTTAGTAGTAGTAGTAGTACATTAGTAGTTGCACGTAGTAGCAGTAGTAGTAGTAGTAGTAGTAGTAATAGTAGTAGCAGCAGTAGTAGCAGCAACAGTAGCAACAGCAGTAGTAGGATATAATTAGTAGTTAAGTAGTAAACTGTATATTAATGTAGTGGTAGTAGTAATAGTAGTAGTAGTAATAATAATAGTAAATATTAAAATAGCAGCAGTAACAGCAATAGCAATAGTGATAATAGTAATAGTAGTGATAGCAAAAATAGTAGTAGTGAGTAATAATAGTAGCAGTAATAGTAGTAGCAGTAGTAATCAGTAGTAGTAATGTAGTAGCAGCAGTAGTAGTAGTAGCAGTAGTAGTAGTAGTAGCAGTAGTAGTAGTAGCAGCAGTAGTAGTAGTGGTAGCAGTAGTAGTAGTAGTAGTAACATTAGTAGTATTAACAGCAGTAGTAGTAGTAGTAGCAGTAATAGTAGCAGCAGCAGCAGCAGCACAGTAATAGTAATAACAGTAACAGCAGTAGTAGTAGTAGTAGTAGTAGTAGTAGTAGTAAGCAGTAGCAGTAATAGTAGTAGCAGTAGTAGTAATAGTAATGGTAGCAGTAATAGTAGTAGTAGTAGTAGTAGTAGTAGTAGTAGTAGTAGTAGTAGTAGTAGTAGTAGTAGTAGTAGTAGTAGTGGTGGTGGTGGTAACAAATTATCACGAAAGAAAAAAACTAGAACCCGCCGAAGGTAGTCTAAATTTCGCTACGTGACTTCGATTTATATTTTTGTTAATGACATAGAAATTAATCTTAGCAAATTTTGCACACTAAATTCACAACCATTGGATCTGTATAAGTCAAACTATGAGTTATTTTCAACATGACCCCCACAGCACCATTTTACGGACTTTTTATTTTTACTTGGCTAAGGAAGGCACCGTCATGGGACATGTGAATGCGTCATGCTCAATCTTCGTTGTCTATGGGGATGAATTTTGAGGCTATGCAATCATTTTTCTCTGGATGTACCTTAAGGACCATTACTACACAGACATATTCATAGATTTTGATTTGATTTGATTTGATTTGATTTGATTTGATTTGATTTGATCGTATCCACAACTAAGGCGATCTCAAGGAGTTTTGGTAGCATGTTTATATTTTCCCGGACTGGCTTAAAAACAGCCAAAGTGTTATTTAACGTGTACAAAGTGTTGTGATCTGTACACGGGACCCCCTTAATCGTCCGTCTCTGATGGGACTAGGTGTCGATCCACCTATCAGGATCAGGGCGGGGGGTTACTCTAAAAAACTCGAGAATATTTTTAAATCGTTGGCGGGGTTTGTACCTCGACCTTTGGGTCGAGAGGCCGACACCTTATCTCTGGACTACCCAGCCACCAATCCCTGGACAATTGACGACCATAAAAGTGTGCGTACAAAGAACAATGGCTTTCACGTGCGAGGATATGTGTAGATGTTAAGTCTTGGGAAACTCCCGCTCACTGTTGAATTGCGTGGAGACGGTGGCCATTTTGAGCATGTCCTTCAAAATAAGGTTTAACACCTATGCTCGTTGATTCTTATTTGTCTGAAGAAGAAAACAATTGTTTTGTGAAAAAATTGCTTTAGTCTAGTCATTGTGTCTTGCCCCAAGCGGATATTTATTATTGTTGAATTTACATTACTTATCCACGCGTGGTGCTTGGGCAGCACATAAGGCGGACATAGTGGATTGCCATTGATCACGATCAAATGTCTAATTTGTCATCTGCCCGCCCCCGCCCCACGTCCATCCTGGGGCCTTCATATCTTTTTCGAGGCTTCTCCTCCAGTTTCTTCCTCGCTCCTGTTGTTGCTTATTGTGTCATTATAAAGCAATAATGTTGATTTGAAACTGCGCCTTCGTTGCCGGTTGCAAGTTTTTGACATAATTCCCAAAACGTTTCCATTCTGAATACGTATGTACTATGAGTGGAAGGGGGAGAGGAGGAGGGGGGGAAGTCACAGTGTGAGTCGAGGAATACGGAGAATGGGTAAGAATTCGAATGGCGTTTTGGTCCAAGAACTGCACCTCGAAATTACTGTGTGAACATAGCGTTGCCATGGTTCAATAATAAACCCATTGTGCCCCGTCTTTGGACGGAGTTGTCTCCACTTCTCGAAAACTGTCGATATACAAGGGTTTGCATACCATAATATCTATCTGGACTGACTGTGCACCTGGCGGATACAGTGGCTATGTGGCCCTTTAAGCTGAAATATAAACTTGCCATCATTTTCCTTTTCAACACTTTGGCATCTTCTAGATTTTAGAGGAAAGATCCTCGCTAGGAAAGATTATCTTTAGATTATCTTTAGATTTGGGAAAGGTCCTCGCTAGGAAAGGTTATCTTTAGATTTCAGAGAGGGTTCTTGCTAGGAAAGGTTATCTTTAGATTTCAGAGGAGGGTTCTCGCTAGGAAATGTTATCGCTAGATT
>JAXRKP010001978.1:67500-78597 GCA_037039925.1 Doris montereyensis | reverse complement strand
TGACCACTTATAACACAGGAATCACTGCAATCAAACCTCCATATTTCGCATATACGTTTCAAATAGCCTGCTTTAGGTTCTTAGCCAATAAACTCTCGGATCAAACTAGCATTTTAATTGATTGGAAAATATTGTTTTGCCTGCGATCCAGGAAAACTTTTTATGTTATTAGATCTAATTTCTCGATTTTCGGTTATTACAATAAAAAGCCGCATAACTTCAGTATCGAGTACTAATTTTATCTAATAATCGTACTTGATATCACCAGTAACCGACACGGGGGTTTCCGAGCAAACTACAGTCAAAGTTAAAGTGACCCAGCTTTATCATAAAGATAAATCATAATCCAACACTACTTACGGGCATGCTTGTAAGTTATAATCCCATAAATGCTACTAGAAATAATATCGGTTTTCGTGCATGGCTCTCGATGCCATTTTGGTCACGTCAATCGCCACACTTGACAGCCTATGTGAATCAGGCATGGGGACGATTCATTGACTTAAAAGTCTTGTGCACATTTAGAACTGGTGGGTCCGATGATGAATGACGGATAAGTTCGATCGTCTGTGTCGCCCGATTAAGACCTCACAGTCAGCATTAGTATTGTATCAACTGGCACAGACTCGCAACATACAGACTGACGAACAGACAGTGTAGTGGGGAAAAAGAATATGTCCAAAATGCAATGGCAAATAAATGTGGTAACAAATAAGCTATGTACTTAGACAGAACAACCTTTATTGCACTATCATCTTTCATCCTCCTTAGTACCATTATCATCCTCCCCATCATCGTTATCATCCTCCTTAGTTCTACTATCCTCCTAATCATCATTATCATCCTCCTCAGTACAATTATAATCCTCCTTAGTACTATTATCATCCTCCTTAGTATTATTATCATCTTCCTTAGTACTATTATCATCCATCTTAGTACCCTTATCATTATCATCCTCCTTAGTACTATTATCATCCACCTTAGTACCCATATCATTATCATCCTCCTTAGTACCTTATCATTATCATCCTCCTTAGTACTATTATCATCCTCCTTAGTACTATTATCATCCTCCTTAGTACCCTTATCATTATCATCCTCCTTAGTACTATTATCATCCACCTTAGTACCCTTATCATTATCATCCTCCTTAGTACTATTATCATCCTCCTTAATACCCTTATCATTATCATCCTACTTAGTACTATTATCATCCACCTTAGTAGTACCCTTATCATTATCATCCTCCTTAGTACCTTATCATTATCATCCTCCTTAGTATTATTATCATCTTCCTTAGTACTATATCATCCATCTTAGTACCCTTATCATTATCATCCTCCTTAGTACTATTATCATCCACCGTAGTACCCTTATCATTATCCTCCTCCTTAGTACCTTATTATTATCATCCTCCTTAGTACTATTATCATCCTCCTTAATACCCTTATCATTATCATCCTCCTTAGTACTATTATTATCCACCTTAATACCCTTATCATTATCATCCTCCTTAGTACTATTATCATCCTCCTTAGTACCCTTATCATTATCATCCTTCTTAGTACCATTATCATCCTCCTTAGTACTATTATCACTCCCCTCATCATCATTATCCTCCTCCTTAGTGCTATTATCCTCCTCATCATCATCATTATCATCCTCCTTAGTATTAGTATCATCCTCCTTAGTACCATTATCATCCTCCTTAGTACCATTATCATCCTCCTTAGTACTATTATCACCCCCTCATCATCATTATCATCCTCCTTAGTACTATTAGCACCCTCATCATCATTATCATCCTCCTAGTACTATTATCACCCTCATCATCATTATCATCATCCTTAGTACTATTATCACCCTCATCATCATTATCATCCTCCTAAGTACTATTATCGTCCTCCTTAGTACTATTTAATAGCATTCTCCTAAGTAATATTATCATCCTTCTCAGAACTATTATCATCCTCCTTAGTACCCTTATCATTATCATCCTCCTTAGTACTATTATCATCCACCTTAATACCCTTATCATTATCATCCTCCTTAGTACTATTATCATCCACATTAGTACCCTTATCATTATCATCCTCCTTAGTACTATTATCATCCTCCTAGTACCCTTATCATTATCATCCTCCTTAGAACCATTATCATCCTTCTTAGCACCATTATCATCCTCCTAGTACTATTATTATCACCCCCTCATCATCATTATCCTCCTCCTTAGTGCTATTATCCTCCTCTCATCATCATCATCCTCATTAGCATTATTATCATCCTCCTTAGTCATCCATTATCATCCTCCTTAGTACCATTATCATCCTCCTTATTATATTATCACCCTCCTCTCATCACTCCTCATTATCATCCTCCTTAGTCATTATCATCCCTCATCATCATCATCATCCTCCTCCTCATCTATTATCACCTCATTATCATCATTATCATCACTCCTCAGTACTATTATCATCCTCATTAGTACATTTAATCATTATCATCCTCATATTATCATCCTTCTCAGAACTCATTATCATCATCCTCATCATCATTATCATCCTCCTCATTATTATTATCATCCTCCTCATCATCATTATCATCCTCATTATCATTCTCATCATCATCCTCATCATTATCATCCTCCTCCATCCTCATCATTATCATCCTCCTTAGTACTATTATCATCCTCCTTATCATCATTATCATCCTCTTTATCATCATTATCATCCTCCTTAGTACTACCATCATCCTCCTCATCATCATTATCATCATCCTTAGTACTATTATCATCCTCCTTAATATCCTTATCATCCCTCGTAGTATCATTATCATCCTCCTTAGTACCATTATCGTCATCCTTAGTATCATTAGCATCTTCCTTAGTACCATTATCATCTTCCTCATCATCATTATCCTCCTCCTTGGTAGCATTATTTTCCTCCTTAGTATCATTATCATCCTCCTTAGTACCATTATCATTCTCTTTAGTACCATTATCATCCTCCTTAGTACCATTATCATCTTCTTTAGTACCATTATCATCCTCCTTAGTACCATTATCATCCTCTTTAGTGCCCTAATCATCACCCTTAGTACCATTATCATCCTCCTTAGTACCACTATCATCCTCCTTAGTATCATTATCATCCTCATTAGTATCATTATCATCCTCCTTAGTATCATTATCATCCTCCTTAGTATAATTATCATCATCCTTAGTACCATTATCATCATCCTCATCATCATTATCATCCTCCTTAGTGCCATTATCATTCTCCTCCTCATCATTATCCTCCTCCTTAGTATTATTATCATCCTCCTCCTATTATTATCATCCTCCTTAGTATTATTATCATCCTCCTTAGTATTATCATCCTCCTTAGTATTATTATCATCCTCCTTAGTGCCATTATCATTCTCCTCCTCATCATTATCATAGTCCTTAGTATTATTATCATCCTCCTTATATTATTATCCTCCTCATGATCATTATCATCCTCCTTAGTACCATTGTCATCGTACTCATTATCATACCATTCTCCCTATTATCCCCTCCATCCTCCATACCATCAATTATGTGAAAAGAAAGAATGAGAATGAATTTGACTTGATGGTAGGACAAAGGTACGGACCAGCGGGTGAGGGCATGTTTCTTCAAGGTTAATTGATGTCCATGGTGTCAGATTCCTGGGCTTGGGGAAATCGATATTAAGGAAGGAAATATTGATACAACACAATTTAGCCCGATTTCGTTTGGACAGGCCATATAAACAAGAGCCAATTATAAACAGTATATACGACTCCTCCCCGTCACGGTCCATTGCTGTCAGCACACTCAGACGTGGAAATAGATATATGTATACACTAAAAGCAGTTGTAATGATGATAATACGATAATAGTAATAATAATAATAGTAATAATAATAATAATAATAATAATAATAATAATAATAATAATAATAATATAAAATATTGTTATTATCAATATTATCATTATCATTATTATTATCATCACTATCATATTGTTATTATGTCATTGTTATCATAACACTATACCATTGTTAGCATTATAATTACAAATATCATTATGATCATCATGATCCTCATCATCATTAAAATTATTAGAATGTGCCAGTGTAGCGATGCAATGTTCGAACAGAGCCTATTTTGATACGTATTTTCTTTTTTCTAAGCTTTGCTTACGATCCATATTACTGTATAATCATTACTTGGAAACAAGAGACCTCTGTACACGATTCCTTAACAAAACCGAAATGGAAAAAAATAATCCATCCCAGTGTGAACGATTTTGGTAAATCCAGCTTTTTCGTGGCACTTAATGTACTGGATGGACCCTGCATTCACGGCCACCGTTTTCTATTAGTCTCCTATCCGCGCTTTTCACACTGCTGGCCAGAGTAAACTATCAACATTGTTACCGTTTACTCTTTCAAATCACTTGAAGTCCGGATTATGTACTGTCGATGGCCCCTTTATGAAGTCCATGAAATTAGCGCATTGAATTACTTTGGTCGTAATCTAGGCTGAAAATACATTTCTCCGTAAATAGGAAATTCTTCTTTCTCATAATTGTGTTAAATGCCAAACGTATATTGACAAATTGAATAATTCATTATTGTATTTATTTATATTAGCGACCAGCAAATACAATTAAGCGAAGTTGATTGTGAAAGATTATTGATGAATCTTAAGAAGATCAAGATGCAAAATTGATCACAGCCCATGATTATAAAAGATCATAAAAAAATAGAGCAAGCTCTCTAGACAAAAAGTAGACGAAACTCTCTCGACAAAAAATAGAGCAGGCTCTCTAGACAAAAAGTAGACGAAACTCTCTCGACAAAAAATAGAGCAGGCTCTCTAGACAAAACGTAGACGAAACTCTCTAGACAAAAAATAGAGCAGGCTCTCTAGACAAAAAGTAGAACAGGCTCTCTAGACAACAAGTAGAACAGGCTCTCTAGACAAAAAAAAGAGCAGGCTCTCTAGACAAAAAGTAGAACAGGCTCTCTAGACAAAAAAAAGAGCAGGCTCTCTAGACAACAAGTAGAACAGGCTCTCTAGACAAAAAAAAGAGCAGGCTCTCTAGACAAAAAGTAGAACAGGCTCGCTAGACAAAACGTAGAACAGGCTCTCTAAACAACAAGTAGAACAGGCTCTCTAAACAAAAAGTAGAACAGGCTCTCTAAACAACAAGTAGAACAGGCTCTCTAAACAACAAGTAGAACAGGCTCTCTAAACAACAAGTAGAACAGGCTCTCTAAACAAAAAGTAGAACAGGCTCTCTAAACAACAAGTAGAACAGGCTCTCTAAACAACAAGTAGAACAGGCTCTCTAAACAAAAAGTAGAACAGGCTCGCTAGACAAAAAGTAGAACAGGCGTTCTAAACAAAAAGTAGAACAGGCTCTCTAAACAAAAAGTAGAACAGGCGTTCTAGACAAAAAGTAGAACAGGCTCTCTAAACAAAAAGTAGAACAGGCTCTCTAAACAAAAAGTAGAACAGGCTCTCTTAACAAAAAGTAGAACAGGCTCTCTAAACAAAAAGTAGAACAGGCTCTCTAAATAAAAAGTAGAGCAGGCTCTCTAAAAAAACAGTAGAACAGGCTCTCTAAATAAAAAGTAGAGCAGGCTCTCAAAAAGTAGAAATAGTTTCAATAAAAAGTAGAGCAGGCTCTAAAAAACAGAACAGGCTCTCTAACAAAAAGTAGAGCAGGCTCTCTAGACAAAAAAGAGAAAGGACAAAAAGGCTTTTCTAGAAGGCAAAAAGTAGAGAAGGCTTTTAGACTAGAGCAGCTTCTAGACAAAAAGTAGAGCAGGCTTTCTAGACAAAAAGTAGAGCAGGCTCTCTAACCAAAAAGTAGAGCAGGCCTCTAGATAAAAAGAAAAGTAGAGCAGGCTTTCTAGACAAAAAGTAGAGCAGGCTTTCTAGACAAAAAGTAGAGCAGGCTCTGTAGACAAATGTTGCAATTGGTGTGAGAGAATTAGTGAGGTATTCCTTTTGAAATAAAGATAAATTAATTGGGTATACAAAATAATAATGAATTTAAGTTTATCGACGTTCCATGTCATTTCTCTCACCTGGGAAAGAAGATAAAAACAACAACCAAAGAAAAGACGATTATAATGGTGACATTCATGATGACGTGGAGATCATTATTATAACCAATTGAAGTAAAAGCAGACGACATTAGTCGCTTAAACCTGATGTAACATGCATCTATTATTTACCTTGTAAAGGTAGAGACAAAGTACAACGTTGCATTACTATGAAGGTTGTTTGTTGCTTGCTTGTTGGGTGTTGAATGGAGAAGTGTTCTAAAATTCTGAGAAACAATTTTTACTGTCAAAAATGCGGGAAATTAGAAAATAAATCGATGGTTGAGCAAACCAAAGCACACAAACAAAACAAACCTCAACATAAACATTTCTTGATAGCAATTCAGGATCACTCTCATTAAACAAATGGTTACGTACAGTATTTCTGTCAAAGTTTTGCTCAACTGGGCAGTGGACAGGTAACCATATGTACGAGGAGTAAGATGATCCCCGCCCACCACCAGTCTCCTGCTGCCTTGCAGGCAGGTCTTGGCTGACCAAACGCTAAGGAGTTAACCTGACAGAAAACAACCTGCTGCCTTGCAGGTCGATCTTGGTTGACCAAAGGCTAAAGGAGTTAACCCTGACAGAAAATAACAACTTGCTGCTTTACAGGCTGGTTTTGAATGACTAAAGGCTAGAATTAACCCTGACAGAAAATCCTGAGGGCTGGTAGGGGCCTCAAGGTGACAACCCCAACATCTACCCTGAGTACAGTGGGCTAATCCCCTGCTTATCAAAAACCAAACAGATTCAGAAAATAAATATAATACAACTGGCTTGATCTTTCGAAGACGAACTTGGAAACGAATACGGACTGTGATTTTAGAACATGGAACGTTAGGGCAATAAATGGAAAAAGAGTTAGAATTAGTTGAAGAAATGGAAAAATTCAAAGTAGATATTTTGCCATTACAGAAACAAAGAAAAAAGGACTAGGAATAGAAAATGTAGGACTGAATCATATTTTAATCTCCTCAAAAGTAGATGTCAAAGATAGAGCTAGAAACAGGAGTAGGACTCTAGTGCATAAAAGGCATGAAAAAGCTGCTAGAAAGTTGGACATTTATAAGAGAAATTAAATTATTAATAAAACTTATGGACAAAACAAAGACGCAACTAAAGAAGAAAAAGATATCTTCGAATACGATTTACAAATAGCGGCAGAGAATCTTAAACACAAACAGGAACTAATGTTTTTAGAAGATTTAAACGTTATAGTAGGCAACAATGTAGAAACGTCAGGAGGAGTAATAGGTAAAGAAGGAGACACAACAACTACTCCAAACGGAGAGAGACTAATGTATTTTTGACAAAAAGAATAACATGAAAATAGCCAACACCTTTTTTCTCATAAAGATATCCAGGTGTGAAAAGTCAATGATAGACTACATAATAGTTAGCAGCTCCCTTTTTTACGGTATATTGGATGCAAGAGTAAGCAGAGGAGCAGAAGTATTTAAAGATCATCATAATAATTGCCAAAATGAGATTACTGACTGAAGAAAACAAACAGAAAAGGAAAGAGCAAAAGCTACTAAACTCAAAATAGAGGAACTAAATAAACCAGTAGTAAAACAGGTATACCAATCAAGGATAAAACGATTTATCAGTGAAAGACAGATAGATCTGAATGATAGCACAATAGAAGAAAAGTGGCAGATGTGTAAAGTAACACTCCTCGGTTGTACTGAACCTGGACCTTAGACAGTAGAAAATACAGTAGAGTACAGGCAGCTGAAATGAAATATCTAAGAATAGTAGTAGGGAAAACTAAAAGAGACAAAATCAGAAACACAACTATAAGAGATCAAACCAAAGCAGATGGCATAAAAAACTAAGATAGAAACAAATCAATTGAGATAGTTTGGGCATGTAAACAGAATGAATGACAATAGAATAGCTAAATCAGTATACAGTGCTAAAGCCCAAGGTAGAAGACCAAAAGGAGAACGTGGGAAGAAGATATAAAAGAGGCATTGAAGCATAGACATTTAACAATTTTGGAAGGAAACAGAAAATACCAGGACAGGGCATCCTGGAAAAAGATCATTTCGGGCACCTGAACCCATACACCGAAAAGTAGAATGAGAACTGATAAAGAAAGAAAGAAAGTTTTGCCCAAGCCAATGATTTGGCACTTTGATTCGAGTTCAGAAATTGGCCTTTAAAATTTGACAACTAAATATCTAAGACCACCAATAAAGCTGTTACATACGCGAAGCATGCGGTTTTCCCTGTACCATTCGATACCAATTCGAACCAAGAACGTCTCTTTGACCGCACGAAAACATTATGTGTCAACATTAAATTAATTGTCTATTATGAATAATGATAACGTGACAATATTCGATCATTGAATGTATTCGAAAGCAACGTATTTCGATCCAAACTTTCGTGCATTTCTAATCATTGTGTGGAATCACGCAAAGCAGTCACACGTGAGTGACTTTCTAAAAGGGTGTCGACCATCATAACAGTTCTAATGACGCTTTCCAATGTCATTTTCAATCGAATGAGGGGAGACTCGGTAATCCAGAGGCATGGTGGCGGCCCTTCAACCAAAAAGTCGTGGGTTAAGCCCTGAAAGTTGAAAAAATTGTGTCGAGTTGTTTTCGAGTAAAATCCATCCTACTCACCCCCGGTCAAGGTAGGCAGCGGGCGACACCTAGTCCCATCGGAGACGGACAATAAAGAGGAGGTCCCGTGTGCAGATCACAACACTGTGCACGTTAAAGATCCCCTGGCTGTTTAAAGGGCAATTCGGGCAGAATATTAAAAAAATCCTACACGAGATCACCTTAAGTGAGGATATGAATAAAATCAAATTATCAAATAAGGAACCTATTGAATGGAGTTTTTGAGAAATCTCGTGAAAGCCAAACCAACAGGGGAACGTAGCAATGATAGTCGTAAACACGGCCTGACAATTCTTTGTCATTAAAAGTTATTGATCCTTGAAGTGGCTTAAATCAATGAATTAATCATGTCACTGTGTCCTCGTCCGTAACGTTTACGATTTATCGGGTGGTCTCGGTGGAAATGTTTACCGTACGTAAAGCGGGATGATAGCCGGGAAGCGCTACTCAATGCAATGGCCGACTGTGGAGTGCTTCATTAAAAAGTGCTCCATCAGGAAATAAAATGATTGCTGTAATGCGTAAGCGTTCATGAAACTAATAAAATAATTTCAATAGGTTGCCGGGTTTTAAAAAATAATTTGCTTTGTTTGTGCGTCTTTTTGTCACATGTGTTTGTTTGCTGTTGTTTCAGAGTTGTTGTCTTTTCTGAGGCAGAAGTGGGAAAAGAGGGCGGGAAGGTAATTCTCTTCTCATTCTGTGTGCGCTTTGTTCTCTTTTGTTTATTTTTCTTGTATTTTTGGCACAGCGTTTACTTTGGAATCTCTCAAGAACTACGTGTGAAGGGACTTCTCAAGAACTGCTAAGAGGAGATCTCTCGAAAACTGCGTGTGAAGGAATTCTCAAGACCTTACGTGTGAAGGGATCTCAGGAACTACGTGTAAAAGGATCTCTCAAAAATTGCGTGTGAAGGGACCTCTCAAGAACTACGTGTGAATGGACCTCAAAGAACTACGAAGGAGGGACCTCTCAAGAACAACAAAGAAGGGACCTCTCAAGAACAACAAAGAAGGGACCTCTCAAGAACAACAAGAAGGGACCTCTCAAGAACAACAAAGAAGGGACCTCTCAAGAACGACGAAGAATGGACCTTTCAAGAATTACGAAGAAGGACCTCTCAAGAACCTCACTACGAAGAATGGACCTCTCAAGAACTACGAAGAAGGGACCTCTCAAGAACTACGAAGAAGGACCTCTCAAGAACTACGAAGAAGGGACCTCTCCAAGAACTACGAAGAAGGACCTAATACTACGAAGAAGGGACCTCTCAAGAACTACGAAGAAGGGACCTCTCAATACTACGAAGAAGGGACCTCAAGAACTACGAAGAAGGGACCTCTCAAGAACTACGAAGAAGGGACCTCTCAAGAACTACGAAGAAGGGACCTCTCAAGAACTACGAAGAAGGGACCTCTCAATACTACGAAGAAGGGACCTCTCAAGAACTCGAAGAAGGGACCTCTCAAGAACTACGAAGAAGGGACCTCTCAAGAAGAAGGGACTACGAAGAAGGGACCTCTCAAGAACTACGAAGAAGGGACCTCTCAAGAACTACGAAGAAGGGACCTCTCAAGAACTACGAAGAAGGGACCTCTCAAGAACTACGAAGAAGAACTACGAAGAAGGACCTCTCAATACTACGAAGAAGGACCTCTCAAGAACTACGAAGAAGGGACCTCTCAATACTACGAAGAAGGGACCTCTCAAGAACTATGAAGAAGGGACCTCTCAATACTACGAAGAACTACGAACGAAGAAGGACCTCTCAATACTACGAAGACCTCTCAAGAAGAAGGGACCTCTCAATACTACGAAGAAGGGACCTCTCAATACTACGAAGAAGGGACCTCTCAAGAACTACGAAGAAGAGAAGGACCTCTCAAGAAGAAGGAACTCTCAATACTACGAAGAAGGGACCTCTCAAGAACTACGAAGGAGGGACCTCTCAAGAACTACGAAGAAGGGACCTCTCAAGAACTACGAAGAAGGGACCTCTCAAGAACTACGAAGAAGGGACCTCTCAAGAACTACGTGTGAAGGGACCTCTCAAGAACTACGAAGGAGGGACCTCTCAAGAACTACGAAGAAGGGACCTCTCAAGAACTACGAAGAAGAGGGACCTCTCAAGAATTACGAAGAAGGGACCTCTCAAGAACTACGAAGGGACCTCTCAAGAACTACGGACCTCTCAAGAACTACGAAGAAGGGACCTCTCAAGAACTACGAAGAAGGGACCTCTCAAGTACTACGAAGAAGGGACCTCTCAAGAACTACGAAGAAGGACCTCTCAAGAACTACGAAGGAGGGACCTCTCAAGAACTACGTGTGAAGGGACC
>JAXRKP010001978.1:22500-62500 GCA_037039925.1 Doris montereyensis | reverse complement strand
TTTTAGAGAGACAACTAAATCAGATCAGGAAGGTAAAGCCATTGAAGCTCTTTCAAAAGGAGGGATAGGTTTTCTCTTTCACAGTTTTTAAGGATGATTCGTGCAGCATGTTTTAGGATGATTTGCTATCTTCTAATTTTCACACTAGAATGGAAGGACACTGATAAAAGACTTGAGTTGCCACTCATGGCCGCGGTGGGCACTTGTCAGCCTAAGAGAATAGAGGAAACCAAACCCGGATTAAGTTTCCGCCAATAGAAATACGTGAAAAATATAATGTCAGTTTTTGAAAAATGCCTATCCACTCAACAGGACCTCGGCAAAACGGCATCTTATTGTCAGACTGATGTACCAGCATATCCGCCCTAAGTGGGTACATGCCAAGAAGGGAAAGAAAGCTCATTCGACCCCTATTATGACTCGACGTATACATTTACCAGATGACTGATGAAGGACTTTAGGGAGAGAATCTTAATCTTCTTCTCAGACAGGCAGCCTTTTAAAAGCAAAGGGAATATTGACTTTCTTCATGTCCATGAGATTTGATAGTTTCGAACTTATCCATCTACGCCAATAGGCGCACCCACGGTATCAGTTAGATGGATATAAATATATATATATATATATATATATATATATATATATATATATATATATATATATATATATATATATATATATATATATATATATATATTTAGATCGATAGATAGATAGATAGATAGATAGATAGATAGATAGATAGATAGATAGATAGATAGATAGATAGATAGGTGGATAGATAGATAGATAGAAAGACAGAAATATAGATATGATAAGATACGATGCAATAAAATATATCATTATGTATGTTGTATGTATGTATGTATGTATGTATGTATGTATGTATGTATGTATGTATGTATGTATGTATGTATGTATGTATGTATGTCTGTATGTATGTATGTATGTATGTATGTATACGTGTGTAGGTATGTATGTACGTACGAAGGTATTTCGTAAAGTAAGGTTAAAATAGTCATAACATGAAAATGTTTGATTGGATCGTAATGAAATCTTAATAGAATCTACGCGCAACTTACGCCATTTTGCTACTTTTGTACACAGTTCTCATTGACCGTAGCACATTTTGTTCCAACGTTCCACAAGGGAATATGCACTTTAATGCCCTCCTTGGAGAGAGTTTCGTCAAGCGCGTGCAGACAAGTCCTGGCGTACTCAGTGGGTGCCTCGTCATCGCTAAACCGCTTTAAAAGCCCATACAAATGATGACAATCTGATGCAACTAAACCAGGGCTGTGGGGTGAGTGTGGTGAAACTACCGTCCATTTGTTCTTTGGAAGCCAGTTTTGGCTACCTTTGTTTTGTGAGGGGTGGCACTGCTGTGTCCAAGATTCACATCTTTAGTGAGAAGACCTGGTCATTTTTCGGACGTACAGCCTCCCACACTTTGTCAAAAGTTTCATAGTATCTGGTGGTAGCTTTTATATTGTTTGTCCATGAGACAACACATCTAATAGAAACAGTAAAAAAAAAAAAACCCGTTGCTATTAACTTCTTTGTCGAATGCTGAATTTTGAATTTTTTGTTTTTATTTTGCAGGCGGTAAAACCCTGTGTTTCCGACCATTAAACCTCTTTTTGTTCCTGGGGTCATATGGTGAACCCAAGTCTCATCACCAGTAATAACACGCTACAAAAAATCGTGAGCGATTCCATTGAAGTCATCTCCAGGTCCAATGTTGCCTTCTTCGCCTCAGATACTTCGTTTTAAAAGATGATAGACTACTACTACTACTACTGCTACTACTATTCCTACTACTACAACTACTCCTACTACTACTGCTACTACTACTGCTACTACTACAACTACTCCTACTGCTACTACTACTACTACTACTACTACTACTACTACTACTACTACTACTATTACTATTACTATTACTGCTACTGCTACTGCTACTGCTGCTACTACTACTACTACTACTACTACTACTACTACTACTACTACTACTACTACTACTATTACTACTACTGCTACTACTACTACTACTACTACTACTACTACTACTACTACTACTACTACTACTACTACTACTACTACTACTACTACTAATAATAATAATAATAATAATAATAGTAGTAATAATTATAACGTTTATTTATATAGCACCTTACACTGAAGTCTCAAGGCGCTTTACAATCACAAGAAATCACGTGAAATATTCATTCACTGTTCTTTGTGGCCTTTAGTCTGTTGCTTTGTGATCAGAGGGAATCGGTAGTCCGGAGGCAAGGTGTCGGCCTCTCAATCCAACGGTTGAACATTTTTTTCTAGTTTTTTTTTTTCAAGTAAAATCTACCACCCTGGTCCAGGTAGATGGTTCGACATCTAGTCATATCGGAGATGGACAATAAAAAGGAGGCACCGAGTGCAGATCACAACACTCTTTGCACGTTAAATATCCTTTGGCCGTTTACAGGGCAATCCGAGCAAAATTAAAAAATCCTACCAAAAAGCCCGATATCACCTTAGTTGTGGATGTGGGTAAATCAAATCAAACTTAGAAAAAAAGACCTTTGGGAACCACCTAGCTGATATTTTTCGATAGCCCAATTTCTTTCTTTGTTTATCAGTTCCTATTCTATCATCCGGTGTTTAGGTACCCGGAATGGTCTTTTTCCAGTCCTGGTATTTTCTGTTTCATTCTGCGAAAGGTACATTTATTTTCTTTAGTGCATCTTTTATAATATATTCTTTCCATTTTCTCCGAGATCTGCCTCTCGGTCTTTCACCTTGGGTTATAGCATTGTATACTGATCTAGATAGTCCGATTGTTTGTAGATGATTTCATGAACGGCCATTTTAGAATACATATCAAGCGTGCAGGCTATCTCCTGCATAGGATACATACGGTTTGAGACCGCCTATCTTCCCAAAAGAAATGCGTCAACACAAAAGGTGGTCATCAGTCTTTGAAGTCGCAGGTTGCCCAGAGTGTTCCCCATCTGTCAAGTTTGTGCGGCCTGTTTTCAATGAGCTACACCAATGGTTAAACTAGCTTTTTCTTCGCTCATAAGGCTCTTACCATAAAAACCATATACTGTAACCAGTTCCAAGTAAAATTTAATGGGTTTTTTTTTGTTGCCTTTTGCCTGCACAAAATCTTATCACATCCCGTACTTCTATTTTTAACCAATTTTCTATGGGGTACGCCATCTTTTCCATGACGTCATGAAATAACGTATTCGATAAAGGTGGTGTGGTTTTGGCACCATATTGAAAGAAAATGAATTCCCTGGTGTATAATTTTTACAGATCAAAAAAAAAAAAAAAGAAGTGAATTAGTTTCCAAATTATTACCACTTTCATGTTACTTTACGGAAAACCCTCGTTCTCACATCTGCATTTACATTGTATTTCATTCATATTCCAGTCCACCAGTCTTCACCTCTGCCTTTCGCATTTCGATACCCAGAATAAATCCATATCGTACCACATCGTGTCCTCGTAGTCTTGCTACAACGACAGAGCTTCTTAATAAGCCTCGACATGAGCATCTCCAAACGACGACTGGGCCCCCACGGGAACAGTAGCCGTCTCGCAAAAGCTATTAAGTAAAGCGTCTATCTTTTCGTCTCGACGGAAGTCTATAACTATAAATGCCAGACATGCAATGACTATATATATATATATATATATATATATATATATATATATATATATATATATATATATATATATATATATATATATATATATATATATATATATATATATATATATATTGGGGATAAGCAGCTCGAGTGATATTGATCTGGACTCGTGCTTTAAGATCTTTATACATTTTTTCCCTTCATTATTTTGTATTTACATAACTTGACACCCCCCCCTCCCCCAGCCCTCCGCTTCTCTCCGCACTCCCTCCCACATCACACACGCACACGCCCACTAACACACATACATACGCACATACACATTATTGTATTATTTACTCTCCGTCTATTTTTCAGCTTATCACACACACACACACACACTCACACACTCACACACACATACACATACCCACGTACACACACGCTCTTTGATCATACAAAAGTCACCTTATACAACATAATATACACTCTCTTTCTGACCCTTTAATTCTGTCTTCTATTTTTTTTATCACAGTGACCAAATCGTCTTGGTCCACACTGTCCCTGTTTGTGTTTTGTTTGTTTGCTTGTTGTTTTTTTTTTTCCTTTCGTCATTCCAGTCTCAACGTTGACAAATGATAAACACATCGAGACAGGTCAGCGAAAAGTAAGAAGTAGGACCCTACGAGCAACATACGCAAATTCAAAGAAAAACTGATGGAAAGAGCGGATTAGGAAAGCATTTATCTTCGGTAAAACGAAGATACAGAAATAATACAGCAAATATAAAAAGGAGCAGGTCAAGGAAGAAAAAGCATTGTAGAAATGGATGCAAAAGAGAATAGCGGTGAATGCAGAAATATAGGACATGGAACAAGAGAACAAGAGAGAGAGAGAGGAAGAAGAGAGAGAGAGAGAGAGAGAGAGAGAGAGAGAAGAGAGAGAGAGAGAGAGAGAGAGAGAGAGAGAGAGAGAGAGAGAGAGAGAGAGAGAGAGAGAGAGAGAGGGAGAGGGAGGGAGGAGGGAAGGAGGGAGGGAGAGAGAGAGAGAGAGAGAGAGAGAGAGAGAGAGAGAGAGAGAGAGAGAGAGAGAGAGAGAGAGAGAGAGAGAGAGAGAGAGAGAGAGAGAGAGAGAGAGAGAGAGAGAGAGAGAGAGAGAGAGAGAGAGAGAGAGAGAGAGAGAGAGAGCTCTCATGCAAAGCGTATCACACATCACGTTTCTCATTACGACTAATTGGACGCCATTAACAGATAGTGGATGCTAGTATCGGTTGTTGAGTAATTATTAAAAAAGAAACACACAACGTTGCTGGATTAGCGTCGCCTGGAGAGAGATACGTATGCCATATATTATTGTCTATATTATCGCGTCATTAGGATGGAAAGGAACGAAATATCTACGACCAGTTGGCTATATTGCGATGGACAGTTTGCTCAGCTAAAGAGGAGAAAATAGCGTAGCAGTTCTCTTTCTACGCTCCTTTCATTGATGATAAATGCAAAAACATCAACGTGTAAAATGTCCATTCGAATTAAGAGACAGCAAGTCCATAATCGGCCGTAACAATTTGATTGTTTGATAATATTATGAGAGAGAGAGAGAGAGAGAGAGAGAGAGAGAGAGAGAGAGAGAGAGAGAGAGAGAGAGAGAGAGAGAGAGAGAGAGAGAGAGAGAGAGAGAGAGAGAGAGAGAAACCTCAAAGAAGCTACAATAGACAGAGACACAAACACACACGTACGCACACACACACACACATCATACGCACAAACAAACAAACATCGATGTACACATAAATAAAGATCAAAAATATGTTTTCAAGAAGGTCTCACAGTACAATCTCAGTCTTTATGGCCCAAAAATATTGTTTTAAAACGGAAATGAAAAATTAAGGGTGTGTTGCGTATTCGAAATCATGCATCTGGGATAGGACATAGTGAAAAATCTTTCATGAAACATCAAGCAAGAGAAGGAGGCAAGGCAGACTTGGCTAATGGCACGGCACACCAGTGAGAAGACAGAAAAGTCGATTGATCGATATCTGTGCTGAGAGAGAGAGAGAGAGAGAGAGAGAGAGAGAGAGAGAGAGAGAGAGACAGAGAGGAGAGAGAGAGAGAGAACAGAGAGAGAGAGAGAGAGAGAGAGAGAGAGAGAGAGAGAGAGAGAGAGAGAGAGAGAAACAGGGAGGAGAGAGAGGAGAGGGAGGGAGGGAGAGAGAGAGAGAGAGAGAGAGAGAGAGAGAGAGAGAGAGAGAGAGAGAGAGAGAGAGAGAGGAGAGAGAACAGGGAGAGAGAGAGAGAGAGAGAGAGAGAGAGAGAGAGAGAGAGAGAGAGAGAGAGAGAGAGAGAGAGAGAGAGAGAGAGAGAGACAGGGAGGGAGAGAGAGAGAGAGAGAGAGAGAGAGAGAGAGAGAGAGAGAGAGAGAGAGAGAGAGAGAGAGAGAGAGAGAGAGAGAGAGAGAGAGAGAGAGAGAGAGAGAGAGAGAGAGAGAGAGAGAGAGAGAGAGAGAGAGAGAGAGAGAGAGAGAGAGAGAGAGAGAGAGAGAGAGAGAGAGAGAGAGAGAGAGAGAGAGAGAGAGAGAGAGAGAGAAGATATATAGATGGATAAATGGGTCAGTGGAAGTAAAGAAAGTCCTATGAACGGGTTAATGAAAAGAGGCAGAAATAGGTTGGTATGGGTGGATTGATCAATAAAATAGATAGGACTATTATCGGCAAAAAGGTTGGAGAAGAAGATGGCTCTATTAGATCATGCATGCCTGGAAGCATAGCTGGATATACGTGATATAAATGTGGAATGAAGGATTGTCGGGTTGGTGATTGGAATGACAAATGCAAGGTAAACTAATGATTTGTATGAGAATGACACTATTGTGGTGTAGATTAGTTGACGAGTGAAAATAAGTACCCGGATTACTCAGCGGAATTGAAAAAAAATGTACCGAATCTAGTGGATAGAAAGGCAGGCATTGATTGACTGAGTGATTGATATATTTCGTTGATTGGTTGATTGATTAATTAATGGAATGATTGATTGGAATTTACCAATGCAACAAAAATATGTGATCTTTAAGGCAACATCAACATGTCAGACAAATGTGAATATGAATGGAAAGAATTAGGGCACGTTTCAACCACACACAGGAAGACTGACAGACACGCAGACGGACAATTATAATAATACAAGAACCCATCTACAGTCGATAAAGTGGCAATACGTACATTTTTACACAGGCTTCGAATCCCGGAGCCTATCCTAGCTTCGGTAGCTTTGAGCAGAAGGGTAATACACAGTCACTTGGTGGACTAGCGGAGAGAAGCCTATTTTATCGGCAAGTCAAGACTGGTAACAATTCGCGCTTTAGTGGACTGTGTGAAAAGTGTGTATTAAATGATATACAAAACTAAGATTCGAATCTACGTCCTCACAGTTTCCAGCCCGCCTTGTCCTGGACCATCGTCGCCACAAAAGGGTTGTAATGTGGACTCAACTAAAATCACCCAACCCAGGTGAACATAGTGTGGACTCAACTAAAATTACCCAACCCAGGTGTATTACCCAACTAAAATTACTCAACTAAAATCCCCAGCCCAGGTGAACATAGTGTGGACTCAACTAAAATCACCCAACCCAGGTGAACATAGTGTGGACTCAACTAAAATTACCCAACCTAGGTGAACATAGTGTGGACTCAACTAAAATCACCACATCTGCATACACTTGGAAAAGATGGAGCGAATGAAAGCAGGTCTTTCCTACAAGTCAGATTGATGGTCGAGAAAGGGCTCATTGAGTATTACTAAAACATGAAGTCAGGATCAGGCTTGGACCACATCGGTCATTTTCGTTCCCAGATGTCAAGGTCAAATCGATTCGCGTTTTTTGTTTTTATTAGTTGCCTCGCTGGGGATTCTCACTGTGGTTTTCGCCGTTTTCACTTAGCCGTTTGCACGCTGTGTGGGACGTCACAAACAGTCATTCGGAGCAGAAATAAACCACAGCATGAAATAAACAGGGGAATGTTAAAAATATAATATGTGGAAACGATATCCTGTGTTCTTGTCCCTTAAACAAATAATTCCATGGACATTTTTATGACACTCCCCCTCCCTCCCTCTGTCTCTGTCTCTGTCTGTCTGTCTGTCTGTCTGTCTGTCTGTCTGTCTGTCTGTCTCTCTCTCTCTCTCTTTCTCTCTCTCTCTCTCTCTCTCTCTCTCAGTAGGATATTCTCCTCTCGCCCGGATACCGCGATTAAGTCGAGAAAACAGGAGGTTATAACGATTTACAGCTTGTCATATGGAAGACTTGAATAGGACATAATTTCTACTTTCTAGTACAAAAATTATGACAAATCTGATCACTAAAAAAAATTGAAAATCTGACTCAAACACAGTTGAAAGCTGGCGCACTGCTTTCCAATGTCCATAAACAATTGGTGGCGTTTAACTTTGTTTATGGTATTTGATCTTAGTATTAACACACAGCTATTTAGAGAAGAAAATCACCAATGCACACAAATTGACATAATATATTTTTGTCACATGTTTTGTTACAGAACGAAGAAAATCAATAACGCAGCTAGGATATAACAAGAGAACTAATTGGGCGTGCCCATAACACTTGTGCTTGTAAACTGCAACTCTGATCAAATACAAACGATATCTGTATTATACATTTGATTTTCTCTAACTTTGAGCGCGGTAAAGTCGGCAACCACTGCACTCATGTCCACCATATTTTGTGTAGGTGTAAGAAAACTTGCGTCAGGTTCTTGCTTATCGTATTGACTTGTGGATCAAGACAGTATTTGAATTGACTGAAAGGAGAACAAGGTAACTTTTTATTGTATTTAATTCATCGATTTCTGGCCATTACAATAACAAGCCCCCATAACATCAGTGTCGATTACTGATTCGATCTTATAACCATAGTTGATATCGCCGGCACCCCGCACAGTTCACCTTAGTCAAAGTTCGAGACCCAGCTTTACAATAAAGATAAAATCCCAATCCACCATCATCTCCGGGCATGCTTGTCAAAACTAAAGTTGTATGCCTCTGCAAACACGTTTGCATTCTATCTCCAAGGCAAGTCACGTTCGAACACTGTCTGTCAGACAGCAATTCTTGAGGGATGATTTGATAAGATTTGATGAGACTATAGCTCCTGGAGAAGTAAGCAAGGGTTATTCCATCCAGCATCAACTTCCCAAAGAATCTTTTTTTTTCCTTTTTTAAATTTGCTCAGATTGGTAGGCGTATATCAAACATCAGCAGATGAATGGTTATTTAAAAAAAAAACAACAAAAAAAAACAAAAACCTAACTTCCCAAAGAATAAAATCTGCGATTAGACGGTCCTGGGTTGCGCAGAATTCAACTGATATACAACAGAAAGTAATCCATTCCCAACCATTTGAAAACGAAAAACCACAAAACTGCGGGTATAAAGTAGTCATCGTTGGGGAACGTAGCCAGTGTCTAGATCTAGTTGGTCGTGTGACTGGTGAGCCAACCCTCAAAGCCGTGGACTAGCAGTGTGGCCAAACAAATAGCCGGTCATCTCATGCTGTGAGGACCAGACTGGCCGCTAAATTACCGCCTGAGCGTCCACGTGCCGGTATCTGTGGCTTGCCCTTTTCAAACATAATACGACTACATGACAGCACGTCCGGTCATCCATCTGCCTGTCTGCTCGTGGGTTTGGAGATTCCTTGGACAGGGGACAATTTGGCAAAGGATGCGCCATCGTTAGTAGTGATGTTGGCGGCGGTGAGGAGATAGGTAGTGAGGTGGGGGAGGAGGAGGGAGGAGGGGGGGGGGTTAAGAGATAGGAGAGGACGGGTGATGGAGTGAGTAGCTACATGAGGATCGATTGAATGTGAACGAGGTAAACAAAACAAAAAACAAAAACAAAAACCAAGAAAGCGGGTTAATATGTTTCATTGAAATTTACCCTGTCCACCATATGCGATGATTTCATGGTGAACTAAGAAGAAAATTGCATTTGTATTCCCTTATGACGTCATGGATACAGTTATAATTCTAGATTTACCACTACCGTATATTGTGAGCTTATTTTTTCTGAGATTCTCTCAAGCAGTAGTCAGTATAAGGTAAACTTCAGAAAAGTGAGAAACACATAATCAACATGAAAGTCAGTCATTGCTAAAAAAAAGAGAGACGCAAATAATCTTCTATACAGAAATGAGTACACGCCAAAAGCGTGAAATAGCCTATTACATCACAGGCGATGATATTGGGGTTGAATAGCGAAAGCACATTGAACATAATAATCATGTTGGCACAAAAAGTAAAATAAAGAATATGAAAGGTGAGGAACACAACATTGGACCGCCTGTCAACCCCTGCTAATTTCGTAACTCCGAACATGGCTAAATGCGGTTGTGGATAAGTGATGATTAGTTGATTAATTCATTGATTGATTGATTGATTCATTGAATTCAAAAATAAGAACCCCATCAATCCATTTCCATGGATCTGATGGACAGAGTGTGATAAAATCGATTGCACACTGACACAAAGCTACACAGAGCTAGCAAGCACAACTAACAATACCAAAGCAGCTAATGGCATTTAATTATGAAACGACATCATGTTTGCACTTGTAGATGAAAGCAATTGTCAAATTGCCGATCAAAATGAAAGGCGGAAAGAAAAAAAGATCTTGAAGTTAAAGAGGAATATCAAAGCTGTTTACAGATTTGCCATTCAATGCTGTGGAGGTGTAGGGTGGTGGGAATATATCACAGAATGGAAATCATAGAAAACACATAAACAACCCAATGCACAAAACCTGTTGAGATTTATTTCAGCAGACATTAACCGACGTATTTGATGAGCTATCATTCCACTTGCATATTAAATGATTCAAATGGAGAATATGTAGCAATACAATCTAGCTTTGGCGGGGGTAGGTGGTGGAAGGGGACAAAGCAGCATGACAGATACACGTGATTTACTGGCTGGAATTTACTCCGTCCAATACGGAGGTGATATCAAAGTAAAGTCGAGTAAAAATCTATCATAATATGATAGACGTGTAAGACTACAAAAGACATGACGTCGGCAAAAACATCGATAACAACACAAATACTCCTAAATATGCAAAGAAAAACCCCAAACACACAAAAACTGCGAAGTCTACGGAATTCAAGAAATGTATATGAAGCCTAGCGTTGTAAAAATCAGGGCTGATAATATAGAAAATTTGTATTTAGATGAGGAAAGAGATAGTAGCCATATAAATTCAGATACAGAAGACATAAACGGCCAAAATACTAAGAGAAGAGGTAGCATCTGCTTGTACAGAGAAGAAAAAAGGAAAAGCGGTTGGCCAAGATAGTATTTCTATCGAAATAATAGATGTCCTAGGAGACCTGGGGGTTATTCTAGTCAAGATATTCAATACCATCTATGAGAATGGGGTTTTACCAAACGATCTTAGAAAATCTGTGTTTTCACTCTACCAAAAAAAGCCAGGAGCAATAGATTGCGATCAACATCGAACCATTAGTATCACGAGTCAGGCAACAAAGATCTTACTTTGTATTATAATGAAAAGAATGCGAAACAAAATAACACCAGAAATGGACAAAGAACAGTTTGGTTTTGTAAAGGACAAAGGGACAGTCAACGCGATATTTACACTGAAAATGATCATGCAAAGGTCAATTTAAAAACAGAAAAAAATATACATTTGCTTCATCGACTTTTCCAAAGCCTTCGACTCCATTCAACACACAACCCTCTTCAAAATGTTCAAGTCAATAGGAATAGATGATAAAGGCCTTAGACTGGTAAGAAACCTGTACTGGCACCAAAACAGCTTGCATCAAAATGGATAACAAGACATCAGATTTTTTTTTAACATCAAGAAAGGAGTGAGAAAAAAATTGCTGTGTTCTCTCCTGAGACCTCTTTTCACTTATGTAGCGAAATCGTCTTCCGTGAAATTGATAACATGAATGGCATACACGTATAAGTATTGGTGGCGTTAACCTGACCAACATAAGATACGCAGATGATGTGGTGTTAATGGCATACACGCCAGATGATGCCGTGTTAATGACATACGCCAGATGATGTGGTGTTAATGACATACACGCCAGATGATGTGGTGTTAATGGCATACACGCCAGATGATGTGGTGTTAATGACATACGCCACATGATGTGGTGTTCAATGGCATACACGCCAGATGATGTGGTGTTAATGGCATACACGCCAGATGATGTGGTGTTAATGGCATACACGCCAGATGATGTGGTGTTAATGGCATACACGCCAGATGATGTGGTGTTAATGGCATACACGCCAGATGATGTGGTGTTAATGATATGCACGCCACATGATGTGGTGTTAATGGCATACACGCCAGATGATGTGGTGTTAATGACACGCCACATGATGTGGTGTTGATGTATACACGCCAGATGATGTGGTGTTAATGACATACACGCCAGATGATGTGGTGTTAATGACATACACGCCAGATGATGTGGTGTTAATGACATACACGCCACATGATGTGGTGTTAATGGCATACACGCCAGATGATGTGGTGTTAATGGCATACACGCCAGATGATGTGGTGTTAGTGGCGTTGTTAATGGTATACATACACGCCACATGATGTGGTGTTAATGGCATACACGCCACATGATGTGGTGTTAATGGCATACACGCCACATGATGTGGTGTTAATGGCATACACGCCACATGATGTCCAACAAATATTAGACACGCCAAGTAGTGTTAGACTGCAAAACGGTGTTAATGGCAAAACGATTGTTACTGAACGGCAAAAGACCAGAATGCATGGTAGCTTGTAAACAATATGACAATCTATCCTTTAATTTAACAAGTATGGGAGAAATTATAAAACAAGTAACAAAATTTAAATACCTCTCAGCGCATAAAACAAGTAACAAAATTTAAATACCTCTCAGCGCATAAAACAAGTAACAAAATTTAAATACCTCTCAGCGCATAAAACAAGTAACAAATTTAAATAACTCTCAGGGAGAAATTATAAAACAAGTAACAAAATTTAAATACCTCTCAGCGCAATCAAAACAAACAACTGCAAAGACACCACCGGTATAAGGCACAGGATAGCAGTAGCAAAACAAACATTGCACATTATTAAAGCTGTTGTCTCCAATTTAAAACTGAAAACAGACAAGATATTACAAACAGCACAGACATATGTCTTTTCCACACATGTGGACTTTAGATGCACTATGTCGCAAATATTTAGAAGCAATGGAAATGTGGATAAATAGAAGAATACTGAAAATCCCCTGACAGCTAAAGTAAAAAAAATGGAAGTTCTAGTGATAATTTGCATAGAAAGAGAACTTATAAAGAACATCAAATGAGATTTTTGGCCACGTGTGGAGACAAAATGGACTAGAAAAACTAGCAACATCTGGATTCATAGAAGGGACAAGAGCTCATGGCAGACAACGCACCAAATACGTAACGGCGTTAAGACAAAACACGTCTGATATCATCGCTGGCTCGGATTTGACAAGAAGCGCTGAAAACAGAACAACATGTAGAGGGATGGTAGGCAATGTGCTGAATAGCGTAGGCCACAAATGCTGATGCTGATGTGAAGCCCCTTTATGCTATGGTATCAGGGTGATTTACGAGGGATAAGTAACTTGACAGACACATTAAAAAACTCGTCGGATTTGTTTCTTTCTTTGCACTTACTCTGTTCACCATTGTGGTGAAAGATAAGTGAAAGAAAGAAAGGAAAGAAGTAGGATCTACCAGCATCGCGCGCCAACCACCTGAGACTCGTCGGAAAAGAAGTAAGGCCTGCCAGAAACATGCCCCAATCTCTCCCTCTCTCTCTCTCTCTCTCTCTCTCTCTCTCTCTCTCTCTCTCTCTCTCTCTCTCTCTCTCTCTCTCTCTCTCTCTCTCTCTCTCTCTCTCTCTCTCTCTCTCTCTCACACACACACACTCACTCACTCACTCACACATACACATACACACACATACGCACACACACAGACACATCAAGGTACCAAAGCTAAAACTGGAACAACGATATGAAAAACAAACACTGAAGATTAAAAAAAAAACCCAGCAACAACCCACATACGTTTTCTGCAGTGGGCACAGCGGGTACGACGAGCATGCAAGGCTACATTATTTAGTTATTACCTGCAACGTTACATGACGGGGGTGTGACGGGAAAAATACACTATCGTTATCCTGTGAGATCACCTCGATGCGGCCATCCATATCCAACAGATCATCCTCCCCTTCTGAGATAATGGCAACGATCGGACTACCAGCACTGGTGTCGCCGTCCACGTCTGAATCAACGAAGTCTTTTTCACTGCCCCCACTGCCCGATGCGCCCAGAGACCATGTGGTCATCTGGCGATGTACCGACTCCTTAGAGGTACTCGGGGAATCCGAGGAGTCGAAACCGGACTTGGGCACTTTCTTACGCTCGCGTCCTTTGAAGGCTGACCGGTGCACAGGCGAAGCTTCAGCACTGGACGAGGTCATGTCCCCTCGCTCACGCCGTCCCAGCAATCGAAGAACTGAACCTCGTCTCCATTGTGAACGTCGAAAGAGTGCCGCCTGACCTGTCCGTTGATAGACGCAAGGCCGGGGCTTTGGACGCCAAGATGGTCGGTTATCGGCATCGAACCCAGTTCAGCATCTGTAGGCAGTGTGGAGTTGGAAGAGCTTACCAGGAGGCTGTCTACTGACTTGCTGACCTGGCTTACCTGAAGATGGAACATGAAAGTAAGGGTAATTCCTTTTTTTCTTTTTTCATTTTTGATTTTACCCACATCTACAACTAAGATGATCTCAGGGTAGGATTTTAATTTTGCTCGGACAGACCTGTAAGAGCCAACGGGTCTTTAACATGCAATGAGTAAACTTCCGGTCTGTACACGGGACTTCCTTTTTATCGTCCGTCTCCGATAAAATTAGGTGTCGATCCACCTACCTGGACCGGGGAGGGGGTGGGGGAGTGGGGTAGGTTTTACTCGAAAACAATTGAGAAAATTTTTGTCGAGAGGCCGACACTTTATCTTAAAACTACCAGTCCCCTGGAGTAACAGTGAAGGATGTCCAACGCTCATTATTCTTTTTGTTTGCTGATAAAATTAAATGCATTTTTCCATTATTTTCCGCTGCACTAATATTAAACTTTTTGTTGCAATCATCGATATCTATGTCTTGAATTCGGTTATTTTAGCCCCAAGAAAAGTTAAGGAAATGAAAGGGCAAAATATTTTTTTCTCACTGCAGCATCCACCAAGTGATACATTTACATACGATGTATATGTGTCTGTGCTTCAGGATAACGTATAGTCGATTTTGCATAAGTCAAAAGATTTTCATATGAAAACTGACGCGGTTGGTCCAGAGGCGAGGTATCGGCGTCTCAACTAGAACGTTTTAGGTCCAAGCCCTGACAGGTTGAAATGTTTTCTCGCGTTCTTTGGGTAACAGCCTACCCACTCGTCCGGGTAGATGGATCAACACCTAGTCCCATCGGAGACGAACGATAACAAGGACATGTTCAGATCACAACTCTGTGGACGTTAAAGATCCCTTGGCTGTTTACAGGACAGTCAGCGCAAAATTTAAATTCCTACCGAAAATCCCGAGATCTGCTTAGTTGTGGATCTATGTAAAATCAAATCAAATCATGTCCTGAAAGAATTATTGTCCCTGTATCGTAGGCTATGCTCATAATTCTTTGTATCAATATTCTTTTTACATCTTTTCACTTCATGACTTCAAATTTAGAGAGAGAGAGAGAGAGAGAGAGAGAGAGAGAGAGAGAGAGAGAGAGAGAGAGAGAGAGAGAGAGAGAGAGAGAGAGAGAGAGAGAGAGAGAGAGAGAGAGAGAGAGAGAGAGAGAGAGAGAGAGAGAGAGAGAGAGAGGGGAGAGAGAGGGTAGAGAGAGGGAATATGAAAGAGAGAGAGAGTGAGAGAGAGAGAGAGAGAGAGAGAGAGAGAGAGAGAGAGAGAGAGAGAGAGAGAGAGAGAGAGAGAGAGAGAGAGAGAGAGAGAGAGAGAGAGAGAGAGAGAGAGAGAGAGACAGACAGACAGACAAACAGACAGACAGACAGACAGACAGACAGGCAGACACAGACACAGACACAGACACAGAGACAGAGACAGAGAGTCGATCAGGTTGATGAACAAATCAGGATGAGACAAGAGGGACGGAAAGCACGGCGGACTTACCACATCAGATTGTTGCTTCAGTTCCGCAGCTCTCCCCAGAGGTGACCGTCTGGCCTTTTTCCAACGTCGCTGTAGAAATGAAGGGATGTAACTCCGAGGTGGCGTTCTTGGTTCACTCATGATTCCCAGCTGTCGGTGGCCAGCACTCTTTGAATGGCTGAGATTCTACAATAAATCACGCACGGACATTAATTCCACTAGCTGGCAATCCGCGTGTTCTGGGCATTCCGAGAACGATCTCATTCGCTGGACACCAATGATGTTTATAGGACAGCGTTATCAGTGTTACTGTGGTCATTGGCGCGACAAGTAACCGACACTCATGGTTTACTCCGTGTTTAGTTCATGCTTTGTTTTCTAGTCTGAATGCACACACTTTGCTTGAGATTTATTAGTTACAAAGACAATCATGTTTCGACACGTTCAGCCTGCCGTAACAACTAAGTAATAATGTAAGCTGTTCAGATGTAGCAATAAAAGCAGTTTTAAATCTAACATAATAAGACATCGAAGGCTATCGTTTATACACACACACACACACACACACACACACACACACACATACACTTGTGATATAAACACTACATAAACTATGAAATTAATGCATCCTGAGTCAACGGCTGCTTGGAAATATAATATGACAGATAGACAACGAACCTCAGTCATTATACTGCTCTTATACCAGGCTAACATGATTTTGAACTCCACTATAACGGAAGAAGCGAGACAAGAGTGAGCGGAAACCAATGGAGATGCTAATAAGCAAGACATAGACGCCACTCAAAACACAACCAGGGAGATAGTAGTTGTACCAGGTGCTACCCACACAAATTACACATTTATTAGTCCTGTGAATATGCAGGGAGTCTACACAGCCTAGAATTAAAACGGCCCTCAGCCTGGTCATCTCATGGCGATGCTAATCATGTAATTTTAGCGTTCCTATTTGTTTATATTCAGTTTCGTCCATTTGCTAATGTCAAGGTTGTGATGGGTGCGCCATGACACATGAAATACATGTATCTGTTTTAGATTGACATCAAAAGACCCAGTTGAAGAAAAATCTAACCTTAAGTGGTCTATGTATCTACCTCTTCCTATGTCGTCTCATATCTCCAACATCTATAAATCATATTGATTTGTTGATCCCACAAATAAGTAAACAATTATCATAAGACGTGTTATGTTTGTTTCAGTGAATTTTTCCCAGTCCACCATAGCCGGTGATCTTTGGGTAAATTGAGAGGAAACAACAGATGTAAATCACGAGCAAGAGTGAAAGAAAAGCAGTAGAACGTACCAGTATCCCCGGCCAACCACCGGGTAATTACAACGTAATAGATTCAAAGCCAATGCAAATTAAAGATTTGGTTTCCATTACATTCTAGGACTCGCTGCTGCTCTCAGTCCATGTGGAACGTTGTCAACAACTTTTGTTTCCAAATTAAATTCAAAAACTAAATTCAAATTCAAATATAGAATTCATTTTGTCAATTCCACCCGGTGTCAGAACGAATTAACCAGTAACTAGTAGAATAATCCAGGTGTTCATTTCGCCAAACGTGATTTCGTTATTAAGAAATCGATCCCCGTGCAGCTTGTCAGAACACTTTTTTTGTGTGAATTATACTGTTAACGTTAGATTGCAACATCGTTAGAGTAGAGACAAACAGACAGACAGACAGACACACACATACACACATACACATACACACACACACACACACACACACAAAAGAGGGCATCAGAGAAAGACAGGAAAAGATAAAGTGCCACAGCAGGATTGTATTTCTAAGGCAACGGTAGTATGGTATCCGACATTAAAAATCGATTCAATGTAATGATACACTAAATCAGAAATCAGAGATATGTTATATAACCTGTCCAATTTTAGTTTTTGTCATCATAGCAATCTACACTTTCAAAAAACCAGAATACACCTTCTGTGTCTTTAGAATCAAAAGGTAATTTCAGTAAAGCTTGGCTAAAAGAAGAGTTTGAACAAGTTGTTTTACGTGTATGAATAATATTTGTTGTAAGTTATTTTACGACACACAAATATAGGCAAATGCACACCTCTAGGTGATGGTATTAGACCTAGCTCAAAACTGGGATTTCATTAATCCAGGCGGATTCGTCACTGTACGGTAACAGGAGCGACATAGGCAAACGCACACCTCTAGGAGATGGTATTGGACAAAGTATCAAAAAACGAAGCAGAACTTATCAGTCTCCCGTGTCGAGTTGCGTTCTGTTTCAGCAATGCATGCATATATTACACAAGAAGTTCAAATACACAACTCAGTTAACTATAATTTCCTAGAGGGGGGGGGGGGGGGGCGCAGGGTGAAGTGACTTTCCATGAGTCTTCCACTTGACTTTTCAACACTTCAAGGCCAGGTAAAAACGTGACATTCGTCATCATTATCTACTTTGCCTGCAGTTAGATCTGGGACTTACAAACAAAACCAACAGCAAAAAAAAACCCACACGTAAAAAAAATAAATCAAACAAACAAAAAAGCCCCCAAAAACTCAAGAGGACGTGCCGCCTGAATGTCTCAGGCAATCTGACAAACTTTTCTAACATGCTTATAGCTGGCAATCTAACATATTTAAATAACATCTTTATAGCTGGCAATCTGACATATTTAAATAACATCTTTATAGCTGGCAATCTGACATATTTAAATAACATCTTTATAGCTGGCAATCTGACATATTTAAATAACATCTTTATAGCTGGCAATCTGACATATTTAAATAACATCTTTATAGCTGGCAATCTGACATATTTAAATAACATCTTTATAGCTGGCAATCTGACATATTTAAATAACATGCTTATAGCTGGCAATCTGACATATTTAAATAACATGCTTATAGCTGGCAATCTGACATATTTAAATAACATGCTTATAGCTGGCAATCTGACATATTTAAATAACATCTTTATAGCTGGCAATCTGACATATTTAAATAACATGCTTATAGCTGGCAATCTGACATATTTAAATAACATCTTTATAGCTGGCAATCTGACATATTTAAATAACATCTTTATAGCTGGCAATCTGACATATTTAAATAACATCTTTATAGCTGGCAATCGGACATACGTAAATAACATCTTTATAAAATAACATAAATAACTTTATCTTTATAGCTGGCAATCGGACAAACTAAAATAATATCTTTATAGCTGGCAATCGGACAAACTTAAATAACATCTTTATAGCTGGCAATCGGACAAACTAAAATAACATCTTTATAGCTGGCAATCGGACATACGTAAAATAACATCTTTATAGCTGGCAATCGGACATACGTAAATAACATCTTTATAGCTGGCAATCGGACAAACTAAAAATAACATCTTTATAGCTGGCAATCGATATACGTAAATAACATCTTTATAGCTGGCAATCGGACATACGTAAATAACATCTTTATAGCTGGCAATAACAAACTTAAATAACATCTTTATAGCTGGCATATCGGAATCGGACATACGTAAATAACATCTTTATAGCTGGCAATCGGACATACGTAAATAACATCTTTATAGCTGGCAATCGGACAAACTAAAATAAATCTTTAAGCTGGCAATCGGATTAACATCTTTATAGCTGGCAATCGGACATACGTAAATAACATCTTTATAGCTGGCAAATCGCATACTGCTGGCAATCGGACATACGTAAATAACATCTTTATAGCTGGCAATCGGACATACGTAAATAGCTGGCAATCGGATATTAAGTAACATCTTTAGCTGGCAATCGGACAAACTAAAATAACATCTTTATAGCTGGCAGCTGCTGGCAATCGGACATACGTAAATAACATCTTTATAGTAAATCATCATCTTTATAGCTGGCAATCGGACAACATAGGTAACATCTTTATAGCTGGTAATCGGAACGTAAATAGCATCTTATAGCTGGCAATCGGAATCGGACTTTACTGGCAATCGGACATACGTAAGTAACATCTTTATAGCTGGCAATCGGACAAACTCATCTTTATAGCTGGCAATCGGACACAATCAAATAACATCTTTATAGCTAGCAATCGGACATACGTAGTAACATCTTTATAGCTGGCAATTGGATATACGTAAGTAACATCTTTATAGCTGGCAATCGAACATACGTAAGTAACATCTTTATAGCTGGCAATCGGACATACGTAAGTAACATCTTTATAGCTGGCAATTGGATATACTTAAATAACATCTTTGTTGCGTTGAAAAAAAACACACTCTGACTTGACTGACCCATAACTTATTTACTTGATGGATTGCTACTCACATCCAGATTTTAAAATGAGTGAAAGCAAGCGTAATCTTCATTCCTACAAAGATTCAGTCACAATGTTCAATTGCATTGTGGTTTTTTTTAATATACATAGCTGCCCATGGCGATTTTCCATCTATTCCCCTCCGTTCCCAGATACTTTTGGAACCGTAAAAAAGACAACTACTGTGAACTAACAGTACTTATTTGTTTAAACATCACAATGGGAAAATAAACATTAACATCTTCTGGAACTGTGTGAAGAGCAATCTGCTGTCCATTAATTCTCCCACTTACGTGTAAACCAATGTTATCGAAATGACCCTCATCTCGACATTCATTTAACGAGGGAAAAACTAAAAAGGTTGATACGATATGATACAAGTCCGTCGAATGTGCTATTCTGGAAGATTATAAGGTATTTGGATAAGCTGATAACGAAAAATAGCCATAACAATTTGAATTTGTGTATGCAAAATTACCAACGATTGACACGAATCGGGGACCAAAGCGATAAGAAACCACACACGAGATCGATATTCTATGTTCCCATCTACAAGTTCCGAAATGATTGATTAAATTACATTCCAAATGGGGAATAATCTTAATTTCCCTGTGCAGTTCTGCGTTATGTCATTTAAGACAATTCCGTCTCTCATCTTTGCTGATAGGGGAAACAAAAGGAGCATTCCTTTACTTGAAAGCATCAACACAATATCACCACCAGTTACATTGATGACTCATTATGGTGTATATTTATAACGTGGCTCAATCTCTGGATTATGGTAATGTGTATTTTGATTGCGTTATATGCTTTCATGTGTTCGAAATTGTAATGTAATATTCAGAGTATGGCGTTTATTGCTGCAGGTGTAGTAACAAAATAGGAACATTGAACAGTCATATCGACCGTGAGTCACATCGTTCTGTTTACACTCTAATGAACGCTAACACCCCATGACCGACGAGTTGGGGTGGATGAGAAGGTACACATGTTTAGAAAGTCCAACGGGTGGTTTAGTCGCATGCGTAAGAGATTTTTGTCCTTTCTTGATTGCCCTTGCAGTCAATACCACAGCTGACATCTTTTGTACATGGCAATGATAAATACTATGATTTAGAGACTTCGAATGGCAGATAAATACTGGGAAGACATTTGTTTTAAACCCAACCAAACATGGAATCATTAGGTCCTAATATCAAAGTTTCTCATTTGCAATACAATAAGACAATATCATCATGATATTTAAATATGAAAAAATACGTGAACAAAATATGAAGATAATAGAAAACAAATCTTTCTTTTTTCTAAATTTAACGAATTAGTTTCGTATACCAATAATAACTTGTGGCATCGCCAGCTATCTAAGCCAAATGATCTCAGTTTGAGTTACTTCGGAGACAGCAAATAGTTTAGGGCATCAAACAATAGCCCCAACAACAAATCCACGAACAAACAATGTGACAGACGAAGGTAAGTGTGTATTGACCGAAGTGATGGCATTTAATAGATTCTCAGTTGTCAATCAGATCAGCATATCAAACGGCAGTAAATTATCAAAATAAGGGTCTAAATACACTCACTCCAACTAATTAAAATCAACTTCAAAATAATAATTGCCACCAGTCCGATAAAAAAATATGTGAAGTAAAATGGGAGAAAAAGAAAAAGACAAACTCAAAACACAAGTTACATTATGAAATTTCCAAAACAAGATCTGACCGAAATCTACAACATTTTTACAGTTTACAACTTGTTTGTAATATTTGAAATCTACCCTGTTCACTATATGCGGTAATCTAGGGATGAGATTAGAGGACAGAGCAAAAATGAAAGAAAGGTGCGAAAAAATGGGGAAATAAAGAAGTAGGATCACCTACTACACTTTATGTCTACCCTTTTTGTCTGATGAATGGAGATGAAAAAAAGAAAGTACACTAGCAACTAACCCCCCCCCAGACACACAACTTTAATAAAAAACAACAACAACAACAACAACAACAACAACAACAACAACCCCACATTCCCGCTTGACAAATACGTCGTAGAACATCCACCAAAAAAACAAAGGAAGGAGGAGAAGGAGGAGCAATCAATACTAGATTGGAAAACTGACAACGTAAGAGTCGAAAAATGATATAAATAAGCAACGTCGGACATCATTCAATAAACCCTCTTCTACTCACCCTCCAATGAAACTTTCCCCCTCAAAAGCCACAACACAACAACAGCCCAAAGATGATTTGTGAAAGTACAAGCCAGCGCAAAGACCGTGAGCACTCGATTAAAATCAGTGAGGTAGAATTTGTGTCATTTGGTCCCAGGTACAACAAATTTACAATTTGTATCGGATACATTACGGCGTCCAAAGTTTTAATTGGCTATGGTCCATGTTGTAGTGATGTTGTCAACGGATCGATATCTGGTGATAGGTTGGCAAGACTAAAGCACATTTAAGTGATTTTGATTTGTATTTAAGACAAAATCTGTCAAACTGACAGAAAAAAAAAAATGGTTGTGGTTGTTTAATTTTGATCTCTCGCGTATTTTTTGTATCGTGAATGGTTTTACAAATTTTTGTTGATTTTCTTTTTAATTTGTTTTCTAAGTTTTTTTTGTTTTGATTGGGGAGGGGACGGGGAAGGGGGGCTTATATCTTTGGGAAAGAAATACGTGGTTTGCAAGTGTGACTCACAATGTTTAGTTTATCCAGATTTTGGCCACTAGCTACACAGTGTGTTTTACTTAGACGTATGCTAGTAGCACAGCTGGCTTTCATTTTTATTAAGTTGAACGGTGCCACATTACACATCTCTGAATATGTATAAAGTAAAAGACTGAAGGTTGGAGCTATTGCTTTATCAAAGGCGATATTTTCATGACTTTGTGTGAAATGTGATCTCATTCCTATGCCTGGAAGGAATGGAGAATTAACCAACTGATTTTCAGTCACTTCAAATATTTATAATCTTCAAACAAAATCAGCTTTCTATAGATTTGGACATAAGGGTTGCATTGTTATTCCTTCTCGACAAAAATCTGGACAGTTAAAGAGCCACCATTTAAACCCTAGATATAGAAACCAATTTTCTTCCCTTTGAACAGAATCAATTATCTGAGGGGAGAATCGTCCCACACTAAGTCACTAAATCCACGGCTCCAATCCCAGTCTGGACATTGCTGGCTTTGTCTGAATTTTCGTTGTTAAAAATCCCTCTCTTCTTATACCATCGAAGTTACTCGTGGTATCATGTGGTTTTTTTAGGTTGGCTTTAATCTTTGAAATAATTTCTCGAACCACGAAGGGACTTCTTTTCTTCGTCATATAGTGACCGAGTACCCAAGTCTTGACAAGCACTGTTAATCCAATTTTGATTTTAAAGTAATGTATCTAATTTTATTTTTGACGTTTTCAGTTCTATTGCTGAGTTTGATTTACATGACTAATGTAGAAGTTATGAGGGTAGGTTTTAATTTCATGGGATGAATTTAATATCGAACATAAATCATGGAATATCTGATTTTACGACACAAAGAATTGTACGCATCTTCGTTCATACGTTCTGTGCTGCCATTTTCATCCATTTTGTCAATATAAATGTGTACGTTATGTTATGCGTTGAGTCTCAGTTTGCCCATTGAGTTTTAGTTCGTGATTGTTTAGATAGCTCTAACTGACCAAACGTTATGGACACGGATTAAATCATGAGTAATCCAATACCCTACTTGGAATCGAAAATAAAACCCCGATAAAAAAACCAAAACGCAATCTCTTAAAGATTATGCACACATCCTTTCCCTCTAAGATGATGTCCGGGCAGAGGCTTTAGCGCAATGTTCCTATGCTTTCCATGGAGTGTAAACGTTTTCAACTTCTTTCGAAGTTAACTTTACAATGTAGTGAAAGTAAGGGATTTAACTCTTATTCTGACTTTGAACCGAAATCGGTAACAAAACGTCTTCACTTGTGTAAATAAAAGAAAAGGAGTGGAAACGAAGTTATACTGGCCGAATATGCTAATGCGCTGAAAAGAGCCAGCTGTTATTCGCCAGCTAGCTGTTCTTCGCCAGCTCATAACAAATTATATTACACAACTGGCTGCATTTCAAGTGGGCGAGAACACATTGACACGATCCCGGTCATTACCATATCGGGAAAATTCCATCATCAAGCGATAGACATGACAATATAAAGGCATGAGCGGAAAGAAGGGTATGCGACTCAATGGAATGCCCTCGTGTTCTCGAAATAGCTCACACAGGGAAAATCTCCTTTCCGGTACTATCTATAACCACTGTCCGTTCACACACACACACACACACACACACACACACACACACACACACACACACACACACACGCACGCACGCACGCACGCACAGAGCAAAAAAATACTAACAAAAGACAAAGGTAGCTGATGACCATGTCCTCTTTGTCACCTACCGACTACCAGAAAGTACATAGCGAGGGTAGTGGTGAAATACTCCTGCACCAGCCTGTAACTTACACTCTAATAATCTATCATTAGCCCCAGGGAGAGCTGGCGTCTGCTGCATGCCTGTTGGCCATATGTACCGACGGTTAATGACCAGGTCCATTTAGACAACGTCCTATTATGTGTTCCTTTAAGCCTGATAGATAACTGTGGCTGCCTGTTGCAACGTATCGAACTGACACCAAATGGCTGCCAGAAGAAACAACGTTGTATGTTTTTCTCAAATAATAGATGTGATGGTTATCCCAGGTCAATGTTCAACCTTGGGAAACATGTGTCACACTGAAGTATGTCTGTCTGTCTGCCTGTCTGCCTGTCTGTCTGTCTGTCTCTCTCCCCCTCTCTCTCTCTCCCTCCCCTCCCTCCTTCCCTCTCTCGCACTCTCTCTCTCCCTGTCTGTCTGTCTGTCTCTATCTCTTTCTCTGTCTATCTGTCTCCCTCTCAGTCTCTGTCTATGTTTCCCCTTGTCTCTGTCTCTGTCTGTCTGTCTGTCTTCCTCTTTTCTCTCTGTCTTCTCTCTCTCTCTCTCTCTCTCTCTCTCTCTCTCTCTCTCTCTCCTCTCTCTCTCTCTCTCTTCTCTCTCTCTCTCTTCGTCTCTCTCTCTCTTCGCTCCTCTCTCTCTCTCTCTCTCTCTCTCTCTCTCTCTCTCTCTCTCTCTCTCTCTCTCTCTCTCTCTCTCTCTCTCTCTCTCTCTCTCTCTCTCTCTCTCTCTCTCTCTCTCTCTCTCCTATCTATGAGGCTCAATGTTCAAAGGTCGGCCAATGTTCACTGTGTGATTGAATCTCCATCCTTTTGCTTCCCATATCCACACTGTTTACATGTCAGTATGATAAATTCACAGATCAACTGTGAATAAAAGGATAATATGAAAATGAGCAAACGCGGCATAAGGAAGACTTAATTTCGGGTAATGAGTTCCAGATATGTCTGAACTGCTTGTGAGATGGAATGAGTGAACCAACTACAGAGTCCTTACCAAAGAACACGAATATCATTCTAAAGAGACAAAAGAACATTTAATTTAGTTGCCATTTACACTGCTGAGGGGTCAAAATAGGAAACAACAAAATGAAACAAAGACATATGAAAGAGTGAAAAGGAAAAAAAGTAGGATCTATCGCTTGCGCTTGCCAATTGCCCATGATTATCGAACAACTTCAAAAATACCCACAGTGGCACTTTTCCATCGAGGTTTTAAAGGATTTAAAAAACAATACAGCCAACGAGAGGAGAAAACAGTCATCTGTAAGCTCCATGCAAGCAAACAATTCATGGACATGGCCATGGATGTCGAGTGTATTATTGGATTGATTGACTGATACACAATTAGATGCGGTGATTACAGGGTTAATGAAGAGGAAACTGATAGATGAATGTAGAAGGATGAAAGATAAGAAGAAGAGCCCTCCAGTATCACATGCCAACAACTGGTAAACTAGTAGAGGCAAAGACCGGTAGATGAGAAACTAACTGGTCGATTGACAGACATATGGTTCGTGTGTTTTGTTTATTTCATGACCATGTACTTCGTCCACCATATGCGATGACCTCAGGGTGAATTAAGAGGAAGTGACATGAAAAAAGACAAGAGAAAGATTGAAAAGGAAAGAAATAGGACGTACTAGAATAGCTGGCCAAGCGCCCACGGACAGACAGATGGATAGGAAGACTCAAATCAATGGATCATCGATACACGGATCCACAAAACAGACACACGGAAAGACAAACAAAGGAGAAAAAAAAACGGCAAAATAAGTCCCTGACCTAATACAATCTGGAACCAATATCGTGTGGGTGAGGCGGAAATTGAACGATTTATTTGTGTACTGGTGTTGAATAATGACATGAAATAATATTGAGACCTGTCAGAAAGAAGACGTAAAATTTAGGTCATTTAGTATAACAATAATATCATTAGTGTACACGTAACGGTTGATTCACTATTCGCGGAAATAAATGGACTAATGTTAAATTGTTCATCTGGTAGTCTGTAAATTATTGATCTTCTAATTTAACTCCACTGTGAGCGATGTACTCTCAGCCTGAAGTATTAAAATTGCTTTTGCCAAAGTATCTTTTACACTCATCCAAATACTCTAACGACTAAGAAGCCTATTGATGACAAATGAGATATTGGCTTAACTATGAAATGTGTGATTACATTACAATGTCATAATTTCTATCCTTTTCTATTCACATTAAGACATGCATTTTTAGGCGACGTTTGAAAATGACTAGACAGTTTAGTGTAGCACTTTCAATAAAATTTACCTCATCCATTAATATGCGGTAATTGCAGTTGAATTAATAAGAAAAAGCAAGATGACAGACGTGTGACAAGAGTGAAAGAAAAGTAGTAGAATCTACAAGTAGCACCTCTCAAAACAAAGCAGGTAAATCCACCTCGTCACCCTAAATATCCCTCCCCTCCGCCCCCCAAACCCAATTTAAATCCATAGAACACAAACATCAAAAAATAAATCAAACTCAAACAAAGCAACAAAAGAAAAACAACGAAAATGAAAGTCTGGCATCTTGCAAGAGCTGTATGTAAGTCTTCACTTTGTCATTGTACAAAAGTAATGACGATGAGTGAAGGCAGGGAATGTGAGCCCATATAAAAACGAAACCAATTCACTCATGAGATTTTCCTACTAGAGTCAATAACCCTATCACGTACAGCGATGTATGAGATCCCCTTAGAGGGAGAGTCGCTGCTATTGATCAACCATTTTTTCTGTCAAGGGAGATAACTTGAAAACGTTTGGATATGAGAAGTGTTGACGGGTATGAATGGAGTCTATGGTACTCTGGCCTGAACACCGAAGGTCATGACTCTTCTGGTATCATGCGTTACTTAACGTTACTTAACCTGCTATTGTGAATAATAGGGCTTGGAGAGAGGGGGAGGGTAAGGGGATGGAATTGAGGGCTATTGGTTTAAATCATTCGGGAGGTAGTTGGTGTAGGAAGGAAAAGGGAGGCAAACATCATGAACAGGCAAGTAGATAAATCGATAGCCATAATTTTAGAAAGATAGATCGATGGTTCGATAGATGAATAGATGTGTAGGAAGGTAGATCGATGGTTCAATAGATAGATAAACAGACAGACAGACAGATAGCTAGAAAGCTAGATATATATTAGACAGACAGACAGATATATATATATATATATATATATATATATATATATATATATATATATATATATATATAGATAGATAGATAGATAGATAGATAGATAGATATATATAGATGAATAGATAGATAGATAGGTTTGTTTTATGATATTAACCTCTTCTACCATATGCAGTGATCTCAGGATGAGTTCAGTGGAAACCGCGAGATATAAACATGGGAAAGAAAGAAAGGAAAGAAGTAAGATCTACCAATAGTGCCGCCAGCCGTCCACAATATACACGTATGACAGACAATATACACATATGACAGAGAATATACACATGTGACAGACAATATACACATATGACACACAATATACAATATGACAGACAATATACATATATGACAGACAATATACACATATGACACACAATATACACTATGACAGACAATACATACATATGACAGACAATATACACATATGACACACAATATACACTATGACAGACAATACATACGTATGACAGACAATATACACATATGACACATACAATGACAGACAATATACACTATGACAGACAATATACACATATGACAGACAATATACACGTATGACAGACAATATACACATATGACAGACAATATACACGTATGACAGACAATATACACATATGACAGACAATATACACATATGACACACAATATACACTATGACAGACAATATACACATATGACAGACAATATACACGTATGATAGACAATATACACGTATAACAGATGATATACACGTTTGACAGACAATATACACGTATGACAGACGATATACACGTTTTGACAGACAATATACACATATGACAGACAATATACAGGTATGACAGACATTATACACATATGACAGACAATATACACTTATGACAGACAATACACACATTATGAAAGGCAATATACACGTATGACAGACAATATACACGCATGACAGACAATATACACGTATGACAGACAGTATGTACGTATGACAGACAATATACACGTATGACAGACAATATACACTATGAGACACAATATATGACAGACAATATACACGTATGAGACACAATATACACTATGACAGACAATATACACTATGACAGACAATATACACGTATGACACACAATATACACTATGGCAAACAATATACACTATGACAGACAATATACACGTATGACAGACAATATACACGTATGACACACAATATACACTATGACAGACAATATACACGTATGACACACAATATACACTATGACAGACAATATACACTATGACATACAATATACACGTATGACACAATATACAATATACACTATGACAGACAATATACACGTATGACACACAATATACACGTATGACAGACAATATACACGTATGACAGACAATATACATGTATGACAGACAATATACACTATGACAGACAATATACACGCATGACAGACAATATACACTATGACAGACAATATACATGTATGACAGACAATATTCACGTATGACAGATAATATACACTATGACAGACAATATACGCGTATGACAGACAATATACACGTATGGCAGATAATATACACATATAACAGACAATATACACATATGACAGACAACATACACGTATGACAGACAATATACACATATGACAGACAATATACACATATGACAGACAATATACACGTATGGCAGACAATATACACGTATGACAGACAATATACACATATGACAGACAATATACACGTATGACAGACATTATACACATATGACAGACGATATACACATATGACAGACAATATACACGTATGACAGACAATATACATATATGACAGACAATATACACATATGACACACAATATACACTATGACAGACAATATATACGTATGACAGACAATATACACATATGACAGACAACATACACGTATGACAATACAATATACACGTATGACAGACAATATACACATATGACAGACAATATACACATATGACAGACAATATACACGTATGACAGACAATATACACATATGACAGACAATATACACGTATAACACACAATATACACTATGGCAGACAATATACACTATGACCGACAATATACACTATGACAGACAATATACATGTATGACGTACAATATACACTATGACAGACAATATACACGTATGACATACAATATACACTATGACAGACAATATACACCATGACAGACACTATACACTATGACAGACAATATACACCATGACAGACAATATACACTATGACAGACAATATACACGTATGACATACAATATACACTATGACAGACAACATACATGTATGACACACAATATACACATATGACAGACAATATACACTATGACAGACAATATACAATATGACAGACAATATACACGTATGACATACAATATACACTATGACAGACAATATACACTCTGACAGACAATATACACGTATGACACACAATATACATTATGACAGACAATATACACTTTGACAGACAATATACACTATGACAGACAATATACACTTATGACATACAATATACACTATGACAGACAATATACACGTATGACACACAATATACACATATGACAGACAATATACACATATGACACACAATATACACTATGACAGACAATATACATGTATGACAGACAATATACACGTATGACAGACAATATACACTATGACAGACAATGTACACGTATGACCGACAATATACACGTATGACACACAATATACACTATGACAGACAATATACACGTATGACACACAATATACACTATGACAGACAATATACACATATGACAGACAATATACACGTATGACACACAATATACACTATGACAGACAATATACACTTTGACAGACAATATACACTTTGACAGATAATAATATACACTATGACAGACATTATACACGTATGACACACAATATACACGTATGACAGACAATATACACGTATGACAGACAATATACACGTATGACAGATATGTAGAAAGACACTTAGCGAAACTGATGGTCCGATAGACAGACATTCAGACAGAGCGAATGGCATGCAAATAGATCATTAAAAAAGTGGATGTATGTGTGACGAATGGATGGATGGGTGGATAGAAAGAGTGAACTATTCATGGGAACCATACGGAATAGGGCTTCTACAAGGCATTTCGTGCAGTATGGGAAACACAGTGAACATGTTGCACATAATTGTTGCTGTTAGTTTGCTTTGTTACGTTGCCTTTTCTTTGGAAGGGAATAGGGCGGGGGGGGGGGGGTGGATGAGGTTGGGGATGAAGTCTGGGCTTGGCGCTGAATCAAAATCTCATGAATTATTAAAGGCAAAGCTGGATGGAAACTAAATTAATTTAAGACACAATTTCCCCCCACCGCATATCTCAGTGTGATAATATTATTATATCAGAGAATTCCACGTTGCTCTGGTTTTTAGTCTTGGCCATGGTGTTGAAGAGTGATATTGTTTTGTACCGTTAGCAGGGGGCGTAGTGTGCCGCTGTAAGTGAAATTGCTTTGCCATGTCGGTGTATTTGTTTGTGATACAACGTTGTAATGGGGTACTGCTCGAGAATGTCAGTATGCTGTGGTATGATAATATGCTACTTTTGGCTGGTATAGCCTCGTGCTGGGAAGTGCCAAGATCCTATATTATTCAGAATCATAGCTCACTGAAAACAGTTTGCATTTGATGTTGTATAAAGTATCATTTGAGCATTTGTAATTCATGTTGTATAAAGTATTGGAACAGGAACAGAGTTATTTCATGTTGTATAAAGTATTGGAACAGAGTTAACTCAGTCAGCATTTGTAATTCATGTTGTATAAAGTATTGGAACAGAGTTAACCTCTGTCAGCATTTGTATTTCATGTTGTATAAAGTATTGGAACAGAGTTAACCTCAGTCAGCATTTGTATTTCATGTTGTATAAAGTATTGGAAGTTAACCTCAGTCAGCATTTGTATTTCATGTTGTATAAAGTATTGGAACAGAGTTAACCTCAGTCAGCATTTGTAATTCATGTTGTATAAAGTATTGGAACAGAGTTAACCTCAGTCAGCATTTGTATTTCATGTTGTTTAAAGTATTGGAACAGAGTTAATCTCAGTCAGCATTTTGTAGCGATATAAACATATACGTTTATAAAAGGAAGGCTTTTGTTCGTACACAGAAGCCAAGTGAATTTGATCACTAGTAAATTGTAGAGATAAAAGAGGCAGAAAAATGTCCGAACAGCAATACGATTGTTTTTAGTACACTGAGTGTTTTGACTGACCATGTCATGTGACATTGCCTCGTGGTGTCTGCCCCTAGTTCAATGTAATACCAGACCTCAGTTTTGCCAGTGTAAACATTTCCCCCTTTCAGACCACTGCCATCTACCCTTTTCTAAGTCGTATTTCCTTCCCTAAATATCAGCATGCATCCATTCTTACCGTTGAGCAAATCGGCCACTGCTCTGGATTCTCGGAGGATATCGCCACCAGATCAATAAAGCAATCCTTAGGAATGCTTGCCAACACTGTCTGCATTACTTTGAAGTTATTGGCGATGTACATTTGTGTATCAATTTAAAATGCGTTCATATCTGCTCATAATATTTTCCACAAACGCTGTTTAGATAGAACAATATTTCGTTTTTATACACTTTTGGTATGAAAAATCTACAGGGACAAATCAATATTCTTTCTTAAAAACACCGAGGTATTAACACACGCGAGAAAACACTATTGGTTTATCTATGGGTTAATTAGATAGCAAAGGACTTGATTCCATTCAAGCAATGACTTTGATCCTAGTGTTATCATGTTAATGCTAGGTTGTCATAAGCTTTGATGTTTTTTAAAATGCCAATATTGCCACGTCGTTACAAACGCTCTCAACCTTGATTGGATTCACAGACAAAACAATGACAAGAGACTTAAACGTTCCTGGCTGTTCATTATTCTGTCTAGTGGAAATCAGTCATGTCGTCAAATCGTTAACAATTTCGTTTGGGGTCCCAATTTATTCTTTATTCTACTATATTTTCATACACACTGCCCACATCAAGTTCCAAGCACATTCTGTCTCGTAGGAAAATTCATTGAAACACGTATCATCAATCAGGGCGGATCTTCTGTTCCATTGCCTCCTGGATTATTAATGTGGCAATTTTGTCCGCTCATGCTATATCAGCGTGCCGCCCTCTCTTAGTTGCCTTTCCGTCAATGCTCTTCCGTCTATGCTTTGCCATTAATGCTTTTTCAATTATGCTTTTCCACTTATACTTTTCCATCTATGCCTTTCAATCCATGCCTTTTTAATTATGCTTTTCCATCTATGCTTTTCCATCTATGCTTTTCAATTTATACCTTTCAATTCTTGCTTTTTCAATTAAGCTTTTCAATCTATACTTATCCATCTACGCTTTTCCCTCTTGCATTCAAATCTGTGCCTTTCAATATATGATTTTCCATTTATGCTTTTCCATCTTTGCCCTTCCATCTTTACCTTACAGTCTATGCCTTTTTATCTATATCTTTCATAAACTGCTCCCATCATTGCGGTTCTCAAGACATATTGTAGTTGGTTTTTTAATTTTTTATCTTGGGCTTGCGTTTCATCAGGTGTAGCTTTCATATGTTGTTATTTGGGAGCAATTTCAACCATGGGTGCCACATGACATATACTTCATCCATAAATTTGAAAGCATATTATGTTTCGATGGTTTCATTTCAAATACATGTACCAGTTCTATGCCATTTTCAGTTGTTAGCCCATGTTCTACATCAGCATAAACTTGTAGTAAAAAAAAAGCCGTTTATCCCATTACGTAAGTTTGTTATTAAATTATTTTTTTTATATCATTACGTAAGTTTGTTATAAAGAAGTCTTTATACCATTACGTAAGTTTGTTATAAAAACAAAACTTTTATCCCATTTTGTAAGTTTGTTATTAAAAAAACCCTTTTTATCCCATTACGTAAGTTTGTTATTAAAAAAAACCCTTTTATCCCATTACGTAAATTTGTTATTAAAAAAAGCCTTTTATCCCATTACGTAAGTTTGTTATTAAAAAAAGCCTTTTATTAAAAAAAAAAAAGCCTTTTATCCCATTACGTACGTTTGTTATTTTTTAAAAAAAGCCTTTTATCCCATTACGTAAGTTTGTTATTAGAAAAAGCCTTTTTTATCCCATTACGTAAGTTTGTTATAAAAAAATGCCTTTTATCCCATTACGTAAGTTTGTTAATCATGAACTCCAAGGAGACCAAAATGCTAAATTTTCATCTACACTTCTTTAAGAATGACGTGAGCATTTTACAGCAAAGGGTCTGCACATAATCGAAATCCTGCACATCAAAGGGTGAAATGGACAAAAGTATTACTATTTGAACAATGAGAGAATTTAGTTCAGAATTGATTTTATTACGTCTCACAATTTATAAGACGAAGAGACAATTCTCAGCTACTCGTCCTTGATTACTTATGAATCAATTTTCTAGTCCCGCTATTTTGCGTATGCATATTAGTTGAGATTTTGCATCACCGATTCTTCAGAGAACAAAGCATTTTGTTCCTTTCTTCTTTATCCTCCCTTCTTCTTCTTCTTCTTCTTCGTCGTCGTTTCGTCGTCGTCGTTCGTCGTCGTCGTCGTCGTCTCTTCTTCTTCTTCTTCTTCTTCTTCTTCTTCTTCTTCTTCTTCTTCTTCTTTTCTTTTTCTTCTTTTTCTTTTTCTTTTTCTTTTCTTTTTCTTTTCTCTTCTTCTTTTTCTTTTTCTTTTTTTTTCTTTTCTTTTTCTTTTTCTTTTTCTTTTCTTTTTCTTTTTCTTTTTCTTTTCTTCTTCTTCTTTCTTCTTCTTCTTCTTCTTCTTCTTCTTCTTCTTCTTCTTCTTCTTCTTCTTCTTCTTCTTCTTCTTCTTCTTCTTCTTTTCTTCTTCTTCTTCTTCTTCTTCTTCTTCTTCTTCTTCTTCTTCTGTTCTTCTTCTTCTTCTTCTTCTTCTTCTTCTTCTTCTTCTTCTTCTTCTTCTTCTTCTTCTGTCTTCTTCTTCTTCTTCTTCTTCTTCTTCTTCTTCTTCTTCTTTCTTCTTCTTTTTCTTCTTCTTCTTCTTCTTTCTTCTTCTTCTTCTTCTTCTTTCGTCTTTCCTCCCTTCGTCTTCTTCTTCTTCTGCTCCTCTTCTGTCTTCTCCTGTCTTCTTCTGTCTTCTTCTTCTCCTGTCTTCTCCTTCTCTTCTTCTCCTTTCTTTTTCTTTTTTTTTTTCTTCTTCTTCTTCTTCTTCTTCTTCTTCTTCTTCTTCTTCTTCTTCTTCTTCTTCTTCTTCTTCTTATGTCTTCTTCTTCTTCTTCTTCTTCTTCTTCTTCTTCTTCTTCTGTCTTCGTCTTAGTATGTCTTCTTCTCCTTCTCCTCTCACTCTCCTCCACCTCCTCTTCTTCCTCTTCCTCTTCCTTTTTTCTACTTCTTTTTCTTCTTCTTCTTCTTCTCCTCTTCTCCTCCTCTTCTCCTCCTCTTCTCGTCCTCCTCCTCCTCCTCCTCCTCCCTCCTCCTCCCTCCTCCTCCTTCTTCTTCTTCTTTTTCTTCTTCTTTTTCTTCATCTTCATAATCATCATCATCATATGCAGCTTCTGTTGCTGCATCTGTTGCGGCAACTACTACCGTTCGGATTGCTACCGTACAGGAATTTCAATCATTTCACCAAATTGTGGTCTCTAGTTTTAGTTGGATAGGAAGCAGACATACTTAAGAAAAGCTGAGAGCACCACTAAAAGTGTTATCTTGATGAGAAATGACTAGAGGAGACCAGAAGGGCCATTGACCTGTGAATCCGTCCCCAGACATTGTAAGCTTTCCAACGAGCGAGTGTGTAGTTGATGTTCCGTGCAATAACATGTGCCATGACAAGGTGGTGAGCAGAAATTGGAAGCAAAAGCATTACTATGGGCGTGACCAAGGTGCGTAATCAAAGAGTTGCTCATGAAGACATGCTTACAACAAGACAAGCGTCGCATATTATGGGCAAAATTAGGTCACGCGATGCTACTAAATGTGTTTGGTTAAAACTTTGACGACTTTGAGAACAACGGTGCTTTCGCTTTACTGGACTTTACCCTTTCCACCATGGGCCATGGTCTCTGGGTCAAGAAAGGAGAAACAGGAAGATGAAAAACTTGTGAACGAGTGAAAGACATGAAATGAGACCTACCAATAGCGCCAGCCACCCGGCCATTAAGGCAACGGCGACGGTAATGACAATGTGGCCAGGAGGGAACCAGAAACAAATTATTGATGAAATCGAGGCAAAATATGATAGGCAAACTGTTTTACATTAGAATTCACCCCTTCCACCATGTGTCTGTGAAGATCTCGGAAAGAATGAACAGGAAACTTGACTTTTTATCTGATTTATTCACATCCACAATAACTAAGGTTATCTCGGCAATAACAAACAACCAGGTAACGAAGACATCTAAAAGAAAGAGAGGACGAAAGGGAGACCGACAATCATCTCTCACAACCTGGGGAACCCAACGCAGAATACATCAACCGTGATACTGATGTACTCCGGGTCCGAGTACGAAAGTAGTGAAAAACTACCCCCAAAAATGACGAGATTGACAGGAAGCCAATTTTGACTTTGTCGATGTAGGCTTGGAGGCTGGTCAATGAAGCGACTTTTCTTCAAAGTCCAAAGCCTTTAGGGCACACGACAGAACACGTGAGACAAGCTGACACAAGGACTGACAATGGCGTAGGAAGGAGGGATTACAGAAAAGTGGGAGGTGGCAAGGGTGGGGGGGGCAGGAAAAGGAAGTGACAGGTAGACAAAGAGATGCCTTCAGGAGAGACAGCAGAAGGACAGGATTTTCTGGATTAAATTTGAGTTCCAGGGCAAAGCAAGACAGGCGAGAGACACCGCTCTAAACAAGAGAAACCAACAACAACAGGCATGTATAAAATACAGAAGAAGAAGAAGAAGAAAAGAAGAAGAAGAAGAAGAAGAAGAAGAAGAAGAAGAAGAAGAAGAAGAAGAAGAAGAAGAAGAAGAAGAAGAAGAAGAAGAAGAAGAAGAAGAAGAAGAAGAAGAAGAAGAAGAAGAAGAAGAAGAAGGAGAAGAAGAAGAAGGAGGAGGAGGAGGAGGAGGGAGAGAGGAGAGAGAGAGAGAGAGAGAGAGAGAGAGAGAGAGAGAGAGAGAGAGAGAGAGAGAGAGAGAGAGAGAGAGAGAGAGAGAGAGGAGAGAGGGAGAGGGAGAGGGAGAGGGAAAAAGGGAGAGAGGGAGACAGACATAAACACAGAGACAGAGATAGAGAGACACAGAGACAGAGACAATTAGAGACAAAGAGACAGACAGAAAGATAGACAAATATGCAGATAAACATAGACGACAAAGAAAGAGAAAGAGAAAAACAGAGATAAAAACAGACAGACACAGATAAACAGAAATGTATAGTAAGAAGAAAAGACATGTTTTTAAGAGGCCATCAATCCACCGTAAAGTAAAAGAGTAAATGCTTAAAGAAAAATAATGGGGGAAAGGACAATGAGCATACGAACGGAGCTAATAACCTATTGGAAATGAGCGAGGCGAAAATCATGTTTAAATATTCAACAAAATGTCATTCCGGCAAATAGAAAATGGCCAAAGGGTATTTGTTTGAAAGCACAAAGGATAATGAGGCATTAAAGAGCAAATAGGTTCCTGCTTCCTTTTCTCTTCGTCACAAAGATGTGGACATTTACAGCATACAATAAATATTGAGTAGTGAACAAGTGATCGGCGGGTTTTCAATACAAAACTCGAAGGCTCTGTGAGGATCGTCCTATAGTCTAACGGAAAGTCCAAAACAGACACCAGTGACAAATTTGATAAATGACACTACGTCGATAGGAAGTAAAAGTAAAATAAGAATTCATAGAGGTTCTCATCGTGTGGTTATGTCTGAAACTGACACCGACGATCATGTCCGACAAATTCTATCTGTTTTCAGCAAGCTGTGTTGAGTTATGTGTTCTTTTGTCAGTTCTTGACAATGTTCTTTCTAAGTTTTCTCCAAGGCTATCAATGAGCGTTCTTCCTGGATATTTCTTGCGCCCCCCAAAAAATCTTGTTAAATTTACTTGCTTCTTCTTTTCAAAACGGTCTTTTCTGAAGACGAGATCAAATGATTCCATTTGTCATTTATAAAACGATCTTGACCAGTGTTCGTTCCGCTCGTAACGTTCTCAAGACTACTTCTTAAGTTGCCCTTCTGTACGTATATAAAGATACGTCCTTTGTTTTACAACATACATTTCTGTCACACTGACGACACTAAGCCTTAATTCGTGACTGCACTAAACTCTATAAAAACTTAAATAAAACACCACCCCCCCCTCGCTTCCACTTCCAAAAAGATCATTCCCTTATTCCCCCAGAAAAAAAGCAAAACAACAATCTCCATCAACAAAATCTTAGTCAAACAAAGCGACGACAACAATAACAACGACAAAGAAAAAAAACAGACTTTGATTTGATTTTACACATATCCACAACAAAGGTGATTTCGGAGCTTTTTTGTAGGGTTTTTGACTACCCTGTAAACAGCCAAGTGAGATCTTTAACATTCACAGATTATTGTGCTCTGCACACAGGACCTCCTTTTTATCGTCCGTCTCCGATGGGACTAGGTTTTGATCCACCTACCTGGACCAGGGGTGGGCTGGGGGTGGGTGGGTGTTGGGTTTTACTCGAAAAAAACTCGAGTAAATTTTGCGACCATCGGGGCTTGAACCCATGACCTTGTGATTGAGAGGCCGACACCTGGCCTCTGGACTACCGGGTCCCCCTTATAAAAAAAAACCCAGACAAAGTAAACGAAAACACAGACGGAATCCAAAACCGAAAACAGCCCTCAAATCGGCCTTGTATTATTAACTCTCGCTTCCGGCAAAGCCAACAAGCTCCTTGACTTTCCAAGACAATTCGAGACCACCATGGTCACATAGTCATTTTCAGCCTATCGGCCTGGAGGACCCCAAGGGGAGCCATGACCTGTCTAGCATTTCTCTTGCCGTGAGATATCGCCGTGTCCGAGTATTCCACTAAGATATGAGATAAGTCAGAGTTGGCCACGTGATGCCAATACAAGACTCAACGCTAAGGTGCGGGTTGATATTTAAAGCCTCTGAAGCCAAGGCATTGACACTGCCTATAAAATCAATCTCCCGGATCCATAATTTACTTTTATTCATTTCTTTTATTGACACTCTATTAAATAAAATACTGTCATAATATCATACTTTCAGACAACTGATATAAATCATAAAACACAAGAGAGAGTGGGAAGACGACGAAGGAGAGAAGAAAAAAGAGAGAGAGAGAGAGAGAGAGAGAGAGAGAGAGAGAGAGAGAGAGAGAGAGAGAAGAGAGAGAGAGAGAGAGAGAGAGAGAGAGAGAGAGAGAGAGAGAGAGAGAGAGAGAGAGAGAGAGAGAGAGAGAGAGAGAGAGAGAGAGAGAGAGAGAGAGAGAGAGAGAGAGAGAGAGAGAGAGAGAGAGAGAGAGAGAGAGAGAGAGAGAGAGAGAGAGAGAGAGAGAGAGAGAGAGAGAGAGAGAGAGAGAGAGAGGAAGAGAGAGGGGGAGACAGAGAGAGAGAGAGGAGAGAGAGAGAGAGAGAGAGAGAGAGGGAGAGAGAGAGAGAGAGAGAGAGAGAGAGAGAGAGAGAGAGAGGGGGAGAGAGAGGGGGAGAGAGAGAGAGGGATAGAGAGAGAGAGAGAGAGAGAGAGAGAGAGAGAGAGAGAGAGAGAGAGAGAGAGAGAGAGAGAGAGAGAGAGAGAGAAAGAGAGAGAGAGAGAGAGAGAGAGGGAGAGACAGAGAGAAAGATAGATAGATAGATAGATAGATAGAGAGAGAGAGAGAGAGAGAGTGTGTAGAGAGAGAGATGGTTAGAGAGAGAGAGAGAGAGAGAGAGAGAGAGAGAGAGAGAGAGAGAGAGAGAGAGAGAGAGAGAGTTAAATATGAGAAAGAGAGAGAGAGATAGAGACCAGAGAGAGAAAGAGAGAGAGCGAGAAAAAGAGAGAAGAGAGACAGAGACAAACAGACAGACAGACAGAGACAGAGACACAGAGAGACTAAGAGCCCCTGAGCGAGCAACACACACTAGTGTGTATTAGTATAACAGCCTGTATAGCTAAGTCTAGATGGTTATGATCTT
>JAXRKP010001978.1:15000-17500 GCA_037039925.1 Doris montereyensis | reverse complement strand
TTTGTACGTTCGTTTGCGTGTATGTATGTCCGTTTGTTTGTTTGTGTATCCATCTTCACAATTTACGAGGATCGTTAAGTTTTGGGTATGATTCGATTTTTCGCATGGACACTATTTTGTCCCGTCCGGGCACCGCATAAAAAGTCGCAAGAATGGGACAGCGGACGTTTTCGAGGTTTTGTGTTTTTTGTTTTTTGTTTCTTTTTGTTTTTTGTAGTATTTTTTTTTGTGGTTTTCTTTTTATATTTCATCCGCTACCACAATGCAATAGACCCAGTGATGATGTGCCGTGAAGAATATGAGTAGCACATACTTACACGACCTACCTGCCTACCTACCCACATACATGCATACATACATGCTATATATACATATTATATAGGGTATATACATACATATTATATAGGCTACATACATACACACATATACATATATATATATATATATATATATATATATATATATATATATATATATATGACATACATACATACATGCATACATACATACATACATACATGCATGCATACATACATACATACAAACTTACATACATACATACATACATACATACATACATACATACATACATACATACATACATACATACATACATACATATATAAATAACACATACATACTACTACCTACCTACCTACCTACCTACCTACATAACCTACATAATACATACATACACACATACGTACATACATATATACATACATACGTACATACATATATACATACATACATACATACATACATACATATATATATATATATATATATATATATATATATATATATATATATATATATACATACCTACCTACCTCCTACCTACCTACGTATATACATACATACATAAATACACACACAACATCTGACTCTCCGCTCAGTTGCAAATGGGTACCAACTATAGTCATGTAGTAAGACCTGCGAGAGATCAACGTCATATTATGTCCATGAACCGCCCCTTCCGCTAAAACACCACAGACACCGATATATTATACTCTGGCTATATGAGCGACCATCCCCATAGCTTGGTTGTTTGTGAAGATGGATGGACAAACAAACATACATACATACATGCAAACGAATGTACAAATCACACCCTAAGTTCAACATCTGTTAGGGAAGCTTTTAAATTCATCTATACGGGGTGATCTCAATGTGAATTAAGAGGAAGTAGCAATATCAAAGATGTGTGAAAGAGTGAAAGGAAAGAGGTAAGGCCTATTAGCAACACATACCGACGTCCCATGCCTCTATGCCTTGGAAAATACATTGCTATGAAAACAAAAACAAAATACTTTAATCATAATTATCTCCCTCAAAGTCGTATTTGTGATGAAAACAAAATACTTTAATCATAATTATCTCCTCAAAGTCGTATTTGTGATGAAAACAAAATACTTTAATCATAATTATCTCACCTCAAAGTCGTATTTGTGATGAATACAGAAAAATGCTGGATGACATAGTGACATAACTTTACGCTAGTTAATGGAATGGTGTTTGTTTGCTTGTTCATTTACGTCCACTGGTTAGGGATTTCATTCACATCAGTCATTACTTAGCACTGCCTGAGACCGTTGTCATACCGAAAGGCACTGCATCGTAAGTGATATACGGCAACACGTTGGTCTTATGAATACTACATGAGTATTTGTCTACTCAGGCCTCGAGGAGAAATGTCACAGTTCATCCCTATCCTCTAAGGATCGTCCTAATGGACAACTCTGAGAATCTGGGATTTGAGCTTCAGACCGATGATATATTATAATAATGCATCCATTAGTTTGTGACATTGCATCGTAGGCAAATCAAGTTATATATCCCAAATCTATCCTAATGAGAACAGACGGAGGAAACTGGTAACTGTAATAACCACAACCCACGTGAAGACAAAATGTCAGGAGGATGAAAGCGTTCCCGTGACAGACCTAGAATAAGGAACATTAACGATATCATAACATTGATGTTGAATGAATGAGCCCCAGGTCAACAGATAGGCAATGCCATATATTAGGTGATTTCACGCTGTCCAACGATAAAACAATGCTTTAGGGGTAAACATGTCAACGTTGCCTCCCATTTCCATCATGTACAAAGAGTTAACGATCAATGTTTCCATTTACGATTCCCGCCAGTGTAAATCATGTCGACACGACAAATTGAATAAATGAATGCCTTTGTTTCACAGGAAAACATCGTTGAAACAACACGTGATTTTCCCTTGCATGTTAAGTAACACAGTGTATTTGATAACTTACATTGTTGTTAATAATTCCGCTGTTTGTTTCATGTGGAATTTACTGTCCACCATACGTGGTGATCTTAAGGTAAGCTAAGAGTCAACAGCTGGATGAAATACATGCGAAGAAAGTGAATGGAAAGACGTAAGACCTACCAGCAGATCTCGCCATCTATGATACGACTAGATGCAAGATATACATCTATTTATTTTTATTTTATGTTTTCAGATAACTAGGAAAAG
>JAXRKP010001978.1:7500-10000 GCA_037039925.1 Doris montereyensis | reverse complement strand
ATACAAGTCTTTCATGTCTCTTACAAGGTATGAACCGTTCCCAATAGTGTTATCGCTGTGATGTGTGCCTGAAGAAATTCCACACTAAAAATCAACGTACAAAAATATCGCTGAACCTCCAGGCTCAACTGTGTGCGTGTGTGTGTGTGTGTGTGTGTGTGTGTGTGTGAGAGAGAGAGAGAGAGAGAGAGTGTAGAGAGAGAGAGAGAGAGAGAAGAGAGAGAGATTAGAGAGAGAGAGAGAGACTGATTATTACCTTTTCTTATTCCATTATTAATTATTATTATCATTATTAATGTTATCATGATAGATGAAAAATAAGGATGTCCGCGCGTTAGTGTAATAGATAGTTAAAACACTTCAAAACGCCGCTTTAACCAGTTGTGTCCGTTCCAGAGGACCATCTTCAACCATACTACAAAACGGCAGCTTCAAATATTTATTTATAATTAGCATTCGGATAGAAAAAAATATTTATGTATAGTTATCATTCGGATATAAAAAAATATTTATTTATAGTTATCATTCGGATAGAATTTTTATTTTAAATTTATAGTTATCAATCGCCAATAGAAAAAATATTTATTTATAATTAGCATTCGGATAGGAAAAAAGATTTGTTTATAGTTATCTTTCGGATAGAAAAAATACGTAATCAGTGTTCGTAATACCAGTGTTCGTAATACCCTCTTTTCTCCTTCACGTACCACTCACCTTCCACGTGCACACAGACATTCCCCTCCCTCCCCTACCCTGTCCAGCCATTTTTTCATGCAGACAATTATTTCAATCGTGATGGATATGTCTTACTTATTCGATTTTGAATGCAGGCCTAGAGAATGGACCAGGGGGTCCAGGAAATCAAATTGGTCGATCAATTTGAACGCGAAAGGTCCCTTGCTCAATGGGATAAATTAATGAATGAGTGAAATGAGTGAATGAGTGAATGAGTGAAATGAATGAATGAATGAATGAATGAATGAAATTGCATGGATGAATGAGTAGGCCAAGGATCGACGACGACTTGGAATTAGATGAGAATGTCAATGACGTTTGAGAGTAGAGAGTGAATCCAAGGATCGATGAGCAGATGGAAGTTTAGTGAGTGGATTGACAATTTGAGAAAATCTTCAAGAAAAAGTCAATATCATTAAAGGCATGACCGTGGATGTGGGAAATGGAAGCTAGATTGTATGATGGAATATTACAAGATAAAACAAATTAATGAGATGACAAGTGTTACATCATTGAGAGCATAATGTCAATTACGAAGCTCTCATTTCAGAGCAATCAATTAGAAATCTCAAATGACGAAAAAGGATAACATAAGTATTGCTGTTATTGGAAACTAGAAACAATGCGAGTTTTGCAATTCCACAGTTTGACCACGCTTACACAATCATTATTGAAAAATTCTTTAAAACGAGAAAAGGTCGAATTGAACTGCATCCTTATTGAAGAATTGAGATAACATAGTCTTGTTTGTTTGTTTGCATGAGTAAACAATATCATTTGTTTTTTATTCTCAGGAATTCGGATGTGGACTGGCTCATTAGTGAGAACGGTTTCGTTTAACATCATTAGCAAAATTTGTCCATTTCAGTGAGAGACCCTAATCTTCGATTTTCTTCTTCCTTATCAGAGATTTCAGCAAGTTAATCTTCAGGGAAAGTGTTAAGTAGAGACAGATTACCTATTACATTAAAATGAAAGTGAACGGACAGAGACAGACTTGTGAACTGACAACCTCAGACTAGAGTATCATATAATAGGAGGCCTATAATTCTACTTAGAAACCAGCACACCAGAGACAGGAGAGCAGAGTTTAGAGAAAGAGAGAGAGATTTTATCTTATCATAGAGAAAGTTCATCAAGATCATTTTCAGAGAGATTTTGAAGACTTTCAGAGAGTTCTGAGAATTAGAGAGAGATAAGAGAGAGAGAGAGACGACTTTAGAGAGAGAGAAAGAGAGAGAGAGTTCGTATTTAGAGAGAGAGAGAGAGAGAGAGATCCGTTCTCCGAAGAGATTTAGAGAGAGAGAGAGAGATTTAGAGATTAGAGAGAGAGAGAAATCGTAGAGAGAGGGAGGAGATAGGGAGAAAGACAGGCAGACAGTCACACTTTACCCAGACATTTACATCGACATAGAGACAGAAACACAGAGATAGAGACAGAGAGAGAACAGACGAGAGAGGAGAGAGTAGGACGAGAGTTTGACTGGACAGAGAGAGAGAGAGACGAGAGACAGAGAGACCCTAGAGAGAGAGAGAAAACTCGGAGAGATTTTGTACAGAGAGAGATTTTGAAAAGGGTTTTTGAGAGAGAGAAAGAATCATCATATGTTGAGATAGAGAGAGAAGAGATTAGTGATTAGATAGAAAATCCACCTACCTGGACAAATTTGGGGGAGGAGAGAGGGAGATTTTGAGAGAAAAACTCAGATGAAAACAGAAGGTGGATCGACACTTGGTCCCATCGGAGACGGAGATCAAAGGGATG
>JAXRKP010001978.1:0-2500 GCA_037039925.1 Doris montereyensis | reverse complement strand
ATATATATACATTTTTCTATATATATATATATATATATATATATATATATATATATATATATATATATATATATATATATATATATATATATATATATATATATATATATATATATGTTATGTATACATAAAATAAGTGTAATAAAATGCATATACATGCGTGTATTGAACATAGTTACTTTTTCCTTTTATGTGAAAGGGCGTTTGTATATTGAAATGGTTACAACAATGACGTCGATTCAGGAAGAGGCTAAAAATGAGTCACCATCTTATGGAGACACTGAAAATCGTTCGGGGTGCTGGCTTACATCAACTCATGAAGGAAGCAACGTTAACAATGAAAGAATTTATTGTTGTGATGTCTTGAGTTCCAGTTCGGCAGTTTGGCAACCATAAAGAGTTTCCTTGAACGGAGATTGAAAGCAAAAGGAAAGCGTTCAGATGTATGATACTTCAGACATCGTTGCCGTTTCTTAGGTTCCCACCGAGCACCAAGAACTCCATTGATACTGGAACTTGATGTGACACACACGTGACGTAAGAACCACACGACGGCAGCAACATCAATAATGGCAAGTAGCAAAGATACGGCATTCAGGTTGCTGCCGGTGTGGTTGTTGTTCTGTTTCGTATTAGTTAGTTCATTCGTTGGTTTGTTTGTCGGCCTGTTGTGTCTTTTGTGATTGTGTGTTTTTTATTTTGGTATTTGCTTTTTGTCTTGTTCTATTGCTTTGAAAGTGACATCTCGTTGATTGTGTTTTTCTTTTCTTGTTCTTTTTTGCTTTTTGTCTTGTTTTCTTGCTTTTTTTGCTGTCATTCATGTTCCACTGCAAACCCCCCCCCCCCCCCCCACCTTTTTCTTTCAAATATTATCAGAAAACACCTGTCACCTTTCGATCTGGTGTCCTAGTTTAGCTTTATGTAATAATGAAAGAACTGGTGGACTGTGGGACTTTTTCACTTTCTATTTTAACCTCCGATTTCTGAACTAAGGTCAAAGCTGGCCTCATTTCAGGATAAACATTTATTGGGACAAGGAGAAGAAGAAATTTCTTACAAGCCATGCATGTCAACAAATATAATGTTATGAGCACTAAGCTTAACCCACTTCCCCTTGATCTTGAGTGATTGTTTCCCTTTTTGAATCCCGTCCGTCTACGCACCCACGCAACCGTTGCTACACTGGTCTATTATGTCTGCTTCCCACTATTTTTTCTACTCCTGAAATGGTTTCCCATCAGTCTTCAATAGCTAATCCCGCCGTTAACCCTGCCTTCCGTCCATTGAGGGTCTTGTCTTCTTTCTCTCAAAACCAAAACACGTCAGCAAGGCTCATCGGTCCGAGACTCAGGCAGGACAAGACACCAGACACAGGAAATCTTCTGTCTTAATCGGCTCAGTTGAGATTGAGTACATGTTTCACAAGTCGGCGTTTGGACCTCAACGTTGCGTCACCGGCTGGAAATAAATTCGTGCTGGCTACCCAGTTGACACAACGACAAGGATAAAACATCGATTTTAAGCAAAATTTGTGTGACGACCCGCCGAGCCTGATGTCAGATAGAACGAAATAAAACGTTGCTCGGCGGTGCGCAGCATAATTACGCTATCACTTTCATTTGCGTTGGCGATAGGGAAAGAGGAAATCTCAAACCGACTGAGCGACATTGCAGGAGAACAAAACTCCCAAAACAACTTCTCAAACTGACTTTGATTCATTGGAATTTACCCAATGCAACATATCTTTAATATTGAAGTATATGTAATTATTCTTTTTACCAATGTTATACTTTTATATACGGAGACTTTTAAAACTGACATTGAGACCTATCATGAGATATGAGGACTGCACCTGCAACGTATGTGTGTGTGTGTGTGTGTGTGTGTGTGTGTGTGTGTGTGTGTGTGTGTGTGCGTGCGCGCATGCGTGTATAGGTCCATCTTGTAATTACATCTTAATTGTAACATTCTTCATGTATGCAGATGTCATGATTTTATAGTAATCATAAATATTGATTACATTATAAAATGTAAGCTATTTTATGATGTATGCCTTAGCCTTTGTAAAGTGCAACTGAGCATGACCCTCGTGGATAGGGGCGTTTTATAAACTTTGCATTATTATTATTATTATTATTATTATTATTCTTATTATTATATTATTATTATTATTATTATTATTATTATTATTATTATTATTATTATTATTATTATTATTATTATTATTATTATTATTATTATTATTATCATTATTATTATTATTATTATTATTATTATTATTATTATTATTTTTTATTTATTTTTATTTTTTTTTATGGGTTGATTTCAGAGTGCAGTTATGGGAAACAGCTAGATGACAGATATGTGAAAGAAAATGATAACAAATAGGACCTACAAGCAGAGATCGTTAACCCCGTCCCCTCCCCCTCCTCCCTATTCTCAAATCAAAATTATTGATTTGTATTGAAATAAACAATGAGTCTTCAATTATGAAAGGCAC
>JAXRKP010001977.1:67500-78710 GCA_037039925.1 Doris montereyensis | reverse complement strand
ATAATCAGTGGTGTTACAAATTGACTATATAGTTTTAAACTCACTTCAAACGTAGATATTTAAATTTGGGAAGCATTCACGTTAGAGAGTAACAATGTCTACATGGACTTGGAACCAATCGGTCATGAAGAATAGCAGCTCAGAGAAGAAGAATAATCATGATGAAAAGTATCAATAACATTATTTTCTAGATTAAAGATAAAAGCGTTTACCTTCCATTAGATATTCCTTCCAGCAGTATGTAATGAATTTGTTGACATGCCCACTTTGTACTAGAATCAGTGAAATAAATTTTTCCATCAGGTCCGATGTCTAGATCATTAATCAGTTTTGGAGTCGTGCCATTCACCGGTGTTGAAGGCAGGTATAACGGTACGTAGACACCTTCAAGTTAACAGAAATTGTTTTTTAAAAATATTAGTGAAATTGAATGTTATATGAGAATTTTGAAACGTAGGATGCAAAAGGGGAGTAATAATATTTAGAAGCGTAAGGGCTGATCTGCTAAAATGTGAAATATGAACCTTGCTTTCATTGGTAGATTTAGATAATAAAAAATAAGGAGAAAAAAGGAAGCAGCATCACCAATTGATGCAGAAATTGGAATAGCAGAATTCACCACCCAATTCTTACCCGTGGACACATTGACCCGGTACAATCCATAGTAAGCATCACACACGATGAGAAATCCATTTTTGTCCATGCGCATACCAAGTGGTCGTCCACATATCTTTTCATCGCTACCTGAGAAAATTGGAAAAGTTCATCAAAGTTTGTAGGTGGTGAGAATAAAGAAACATTGACGTCGATGTTGTTTAATTGACATGCATGAGTTTTATTATAAATAGAAGTACACAATATTATAATATTTATAATACTTAAAGGTTATTAAAGAATGAAAGAAGGGGGTGGAAGACTTCTATACGTCGACAAAACTTAAAATGGTGATGCCAACAAAAGTGAAAGTAATAGAATGAAGAATATAGGAGGGTTCTAAAAATACATTTAAAGTATAGCTCAACTCTCAAATATACTTTTTTAGAACTTGTAAGTCTTCTACTCTTCTGAAATGTGCCTGGGGCGTCTGAACTCACAGAAAGCCGTTGAAACGGCAATCACCGTCGTTTACAATCCTCAGTTGGCTCGAGACAGTTACGAATACAGTTACGAATACAGTTACGAATACCCGCAGCTTAATTCCATGGCGATCCAGCGACCCCATGGTAACATTGGATAAAAGAGCCCCACCCCCCCCCCCCCACTTTCAACGCCAATGAGTATCCGGTCAATATCGTTTTCTTTATATTTAGCTAAACTGCTGAGCTAATGATGCAACTACGTATTCAACATGTTTCACCAACCACAAGGTTCTTTTCCAAACTTGACAAGATTGTGAACTTCTCCTTTGTACAGATGTTTCACCCAACCATCTCTCGTGCCTGTGTAGATGTGCTCTGAAATGCATGTGATGATGAACGAAAAAGAAAATTAAGTATTTTCTGTCTCTATTTACTACTACTACTACTACTACTACTACTACTACTACTACTACTACTACTACTACTACTACTACTACTACTACTACTACTACTACTACTACTACTACTATTACTACTACTACTACTACTACTACTACTATTACTATTACTACTACTACTACTATTACTACTACTACTACTACTACTACTACTACTACTACTATTACTACTACTACTACTACTATTACTACTACTACTACTACTACTACTACTACTACTACTACTACTACTACTACTACTACTACTACTACTACTACTACTACTACTACGACTACTGATACTACTACCACTACTGCTACTACTACTACTACTACTATTACTACCACTACTACTACTACTACTACTACTACTACTACTACTACTACTACTACTACTACTACTACTACTACTACTACTACTACTACTACTACTACGACTACTACTACTACTACTACTACTACTATTATTATTTTTATTATTATTATTATTATTACCACTACTATCATGGCGAGGCGATGGCTCTGCCGCGGAGAAGGTAAATTGGCGCCTATGTATTTTCTCCTATTTATTCTTTACACAAAATATATTTTATCAGACATATAGACAGTAAATGTGACATACCCCCATCAACAACGATTGACTCCGGTCCCACTACTTTGCCTTCGAAAAGCCTCTCAGCGTGGGAAAGAATGTCATTTGGTGCCAGAGGTCCATCAAAGGCAGGAGGTGGTGACAACCTGAAAGGTGGCAAGCATCATGACACACAACGTACCTTGGCAAACATTCCGATATTTACTTTCTCTTTAAGCAAATCAACTGTGAACTACTGTAAGTTTTTCTGAAGTTATTATAATATCTTAATGATACGAATAAACGAAAGAGACAAACAAAGACACGAAGACGTCAGATAATAGTTGCAGGTAGGCACTGCATCAAGCGTGCAATATTAAAGAGAGAGAGAGAGAACAAATAAAATGGTTTGGACACGTGTCGTTATGAGAATGGAGCCAGTCTCAAATGTCTACAATATGAAATTTAATGGGCTCAAAGCAAGAGGAAGATCAGGGAAAAGATGAATGGATGGAGTCCAAGAGACCCTTAAAATAACAGTATGTCGATCCAAAAGGCAACACACCTGTCCCACGTCCGACAATTGCCCCCCCCCCCCCCATTGACACCTTTGCGGTATGAGAGGATAGAAAACAAAGTAAACAGTAAAAAGTGAAAGCAAGTAAAGTACTTAAAATAAATTATTGTAGTCAATTAAAATCATACAGTATGACATAATTTATATTGGTGATAGAGAGCAATATATGTTTTAAATTTTTGCTTTACTCAATAACATCTTTTTATTCGTTAATTATGGAGTTTACACACCCAATATTCTCCACAGGTTCAATGTCGGATGGTATGAAAATAAGGATCGTAACACATGAGATCATAGCGAGGATGGCAGTCCAAACAAAATAACGGATCCATCTGAAGAATACGTGTTTAGAATAAAAAACAAAGGATTTATCAGTTTTTGACATGATGATACACATGTTTTTTAACTGATAATTTTGGGGATATTGATACAATGTAAGAATGTGATACATGAGTAATGATATGGAACATTGTTGATATGCCTCATGATTGTTTTAAAGGCAAACTTGCTCTCTTTGGAAATGTTTTTTGAATAACAGTGAACACGGACAAGTATTTTCAGAAAACTTAAATACTCAATATCAGTATATCAGTTGTTTTGTTTTAATTTTAATCCTTCATTGTAATACCCAATAGATTCAGTACCATAATATGTCTCCCTATCCAAATGTTATTTCTAAGTACCCCTCAATCTTGATAATAATGTAGATGCTATTTAGACTGTCTGGTACGACTACTGACAGTAATTAATTCTACTTGCCGTTAATCTCTTAAACATGGATTTATCAGCAATAAAACAAATTCATTTCATCACTACATCACAGACAAACTTTCAGTTTGAAATAAGCATGAATAACTAAGCCTGCATACCTCCTTGGAGTCTTTTCACTATCCTTCATAGCTCTCAGACATTCTTGGTTTTTCAGCATTGATTCGTCCACTCTTTTACTTGTAGTCCGGCGTTGATAAGCATTTTCAGTTGATGCCATTTTTGCGATCGTTGAATATACTGTTTATCTTTTTAAAGTTAAAAGTATATATTTATTTTTCCAAAATCAATTTCTACTTTTCTCCACAAGATGACAGACCTTTACATTCTTTACGTTAAGAGTTTATCTTTACTCTTAATTAAGGAATTCCATAATTTTGCAATTATTACTACAGTTAAATGAAAGAAAACGAAAATAAAGGGTAATTACATGTAAATAACTTCTCAGACTTGAGACAAAATATATTTTAAAACTGATAGGATTTCATTAATAATTACGCAAACTTCTATCTATGTCGTAGGTTTTAGACATAAAAATCCCTAATCATAAAGGCTTTCTTTATGCCGTTTATCTTCATGAACGAAATGATTATATTATATTAATACGTGAATTGAAGTAGGTGGCTTAAAGAAATCACAAAATTACTCGATAGCAGATTTGTCAAGAATTGACAGAAGAGCGTTTAAATCTATAATCCAGATCATAAAAGTCTAATCCAGAAAGGAAAAACGAAAAAACAGTTTTAAAGCACGCTTAGATCTAGTCGATCCAGGATGACATCTGAGCCTATAAGTTCTTACCTACCTACCTACCTACCTACCTTAGAGCCACGATGAATTCTCCTCACTCTAACGCTAATTGTTATAGGCAAGACGGTCATCGAGAGTGAGCCACTGTTTAGTGACACCAAATTAATGTGACAGGCTTAACAGCTGCTGTCTTGGTCATCACAATGTGTAGTTTGAAGAATCCCTTGTGCATGCTTGTGATGGGTCAGTGTTCGATAACTAAAATCATAAGATATTATTGATGTTTGCCATATATGTCACGTTATTCTGAGGGTGACGGGGATGGTGATGATAATGAGAATCTAAACGATTATGACAGTGTTGTTGATAAATAAGGGCGATGATAACGACGATGACCATGTAGATAAAGAAGCAGAGCTAAAACAACAACAGCAATAAATCAAAAGTATAAAAACCTCAACAACACGATAATAAACCAATCATATAGCCAACTAGTAGTAAATACAGTGTATATTAGGTAAATAAATTCAGATATAAATAAATCAAATCATGGTTTGTGAATGCTCTTCGCTATTGACAAATTAACTCAGTCGATGTGTGGTATTTTGAATAATAAATTGTCCTTTGAGAAAATAATTTGTTTTCATAGAAAAAAGAGAGAGAGAGAGAGAGAGAGAGAGAGAGAGAGAGAGAGAGAGAGAGAGAGAGAGAGAGAGAGAGAGAGAGAGAGAGAGAGAGAGAGAGAGACAGACAGACAGACAGATAGAGAAGAGAGAGAGAGAGAGAGAGAGAGAGAGAGAGAGAGAGAGAGAGAGAGAGAGGCAGAGAGAGAGAGAGAGAGAGAGAGAGAGAGAGAGAGAGAGAGACAGAGAGAGGGGGGGAGAGAGAGAGAGAGAGAGAGAGAGAGGGGGGGGAGACAGAGAGAGAGAGAGAGAGAGAGAGAGAGAGAGAGAGAGAGAGAGAGAGAGAGAGAGAGAGAGAGAGAGAGAGAGAGAGAGAGAGAGAGAGAGAGAGAGAGAGAGAGAGAGAGAGAGAGAGAGAGAGAGAGAGAGAGAGAGAGAGAGAGAGAGAGAGAGAGAGAGAGAGAGAGAGAGAGAGAGAGAGAGAGAGAGAAACACACGTTTTAAACGGTGTCAGGCTTTGACAAAGTGGCCTGTGCGACACGATCAATTAGGAATGAGCATTATATGGATAGTAAGTGTAATACATTTTTAACATTGGATATCTAATGCTATCATGGGTTTCTTTCACAACGAGTCTAATGCTTGATTATTGCATAATGTAATGCAGCAACATTTTAGTGTTATTTAAATGTTTTCTTTGTTATACTCATAACAAGGATAATAATACAACAGAACGTAGAATTGGTGTATGTGTTTTTTCCTTTTTTAGACGCTTTGTATTAGGAAAGGACTGTCGTTTACTAATTTAGAAAGACGACATTAAATGACAACTCCACCAATTAAGACAGAACAAACACATGACGTTTCGGTTCTCTGTATTCTTCACTTTCCCTTCTACTCATTCATAAATTCAAATTAGCACTGTCTTTTTCTTCATGTCTTCCTCCTTTATGTTTTTTTTTCTTCTGACAGCACACTGTGTGATGCTTTAATTAGTGTTTATATCTAGATTGTAGATATTTCTCGTTTGTTGTCTGACGAATGGTTATACCCGAAACGTCACGTGTTTGTTCTGTGTTAATTGGTGGAGTTGTCATTTATTGTCGTTTTTCATGTTTGGCTTCATTCCACTGTGGCTCCTTTGTATTGTAATAATTTATAAGGATTGCATTGCTCCTGTTGCAGTGTCAGCTTTAACATGATACTTTGGTATTTTTAGTATAATTTTTCAGAAAACCTTTCTAGGTGGTTAAGACCGATAGCGCGTGAGAGCTGGGAAACTCAGTGGTCAATATAATAGGCAAGGTGTCAGCCCCTCAACTAAAAGGTCGTGGGTTCGTACCCGGCAGATTAAAAAGTTTCCTGGTGTTTTTCGGGTAAACCGATCCCCCTGGTCCAGGTAGGTGAGCCAACACCCAGCCAGTTCTGCCGGAGACGGTCGATAAAATGGAAGTCCCCGTGTGCATGTTAAAGTTTCCTTGATGTTTTCAGGGCAGTCCGGACAAAATTTTATAAATCCTACTTAAATCCCCAAGATCATCTTAGTTGTGGATGAGAGTGAAATCAATTCAAATGATAAGCCTGAAAGCTTTTCCAGGTTTCTATAGCGTAAAGCGGAACAACAGGTGATAACACATCACCTCTTGATGACCAAGACGTTAGTCTGATTGCAGGTTGTACTCTCCAGCTGCCTTCCCGTTTGCACCTTGGTCGAGTAAAGGATGGCTTGTCACGAAACATCACAAAAGTTGGACTACCTAGCTTTGCCAGGATTTCGACAGTTTCAACAAAAACAAAACAAAACAAATCCCTCTCGCACCCCCCCCCCCCCTAAAAAACCCTTCCAAACAAACCCCAAATAAAACAAATCCCAAACAAGACAACCCCCAATCCAAAACAACCCCTTCTCCCAACAAAAACAGTAACCAAAAAAAACAAACAAACCCCAAACCCGATACACCAAAAGAAGAAATAAAACTACAAAGGAACATTAAAAACCAAAATAAACAAACCCGTCAACAAAAAACCAAACTGACAGGGGAGCAAGATAAAAAAACAAATAAAACAATCATAAATACAAACAAAATAAAACCTCAATAGAACAATGACGAAGATACCAACAACAGCAAAAATAACACCAATTCAACGACAGTTACAATAGTAATAACATGATAAAAAAGAATGAAAATGTGCATGGGGACGGGGGCGGGCGTTGTTGTGGAGCAATCGGTAGTGCTGTGAGTTTGTAATCACGAAGACACTGATTTGAAACCCTGGTTCGTCCAGGTTTTTTGTTATGAAAATGAACTGAAAGGAACGCCACTCTGCTTTCTCACTCGATTCAAGTGTGAATGAGTATCCAGCCCCAGCAGCGAGGGTTTTTCTTGTGTTGGTACGAAGCGCCAACAGGCAGTTCTACTGTAGTACGCTTCCCAGAGAGTTGAAAAGGACATTAAACGAAATGACATGCTGGGAATAAAGACTGTATAGTCGGCAAGTCTGCACTCTTTCTCTTTTCTTTTACTTTTTTTTATTTTTTCTCCTTTTCTGCCCTTTAACATGGTATCAGTACAACTGTGGCCGTGTGTCGTAGATAACAATGCAAGATTTGGTGCACAATGAATGCATGTACCACATCTTACAATTAAAGTGTGTATGCTATTCTTCATTGAATGTTGATTTTCTATTTTGTATATACCATCTTTGGTCCAATTGTTATAACACTTCTTCTTAGACATATGACAGTGGGACTTAATAGGAAATAATGTAATTATTCATAACTATACATAAATTAAATTGTAAAACAATACGAGAAGAATTATTTGTGAACATATTGTTTATTATTTTATATACAAATCTAGATGATGTCATTAGCCAATGAATAAGCGCAATGCTTTGGTAGAACAACGTTAATATACTGGGGGAAAGACCATACCATGATGTGAGTAGAAATGGCTAATAGAATTTTATCTCAGGGATTATTTTCGGTTTTAAGTCATGTGTTTGACTATTTGTATACTACAATGTTATTAATATGTTTTTTTTAACGTGCCCTTTATTTAATCAAAGGGGAAAAATCGAAAGCTTAATATGTTGTAGTATCGAAAATCGGCGGAAGAACGATAACTTTACAGTTTATCATTAATTATCTTTGCGTGATATTGTCTTCCAGTAATCCATTGCTTTTTTAAACAGTTGTTTTATTGTTATGGCAACAGAAATAATTTCATTGGTAGTGAGCGCAATAATACGTAAATTAATGAATAAATAGGCTATTTGTGTAGCAGTCCTTCACTTTTTTTAACAGCAGATAGACCGTCAACTATTTAAGGTGACATAAAATAAACAACAGCCCTAAAACATTAAGAAATGAAAATAGTTTGCAATCACAAAATACAGTATTATTATAAAGTTTTATGCACATAATATGTTTTTAATTAGTTCAAACAAACTTATATTATAAAACCTCACAAAACAGGCGTTATTAACTATCACCAACAAAAACATGAGTAGCTTGGAGCTTTCATTAAACGTAGTTCTCTTTCTTTTTTGTATTTTTAGCAAAATTATAAATTCGCTGTCAGCTTGCTTGCCTAGTCACAGTTTAACCAGAGCTCTGCGGTTAGCCAAAAATGTTTCAAGGTGTGACGGGTTGGCCTTATTTACGGCTGGCGTAGCGCCTATGTAGCCTAAATAAGCCACCCACACCGCACTTCACCCGCACCCAGCAATCCCTACTTTGTCCCGTTTCCACCTCACAGGGCGTGGACCAAAACTTTAAACATTTACATAAACAACAAACAACCAATACAGATCCAGGAGGAGTTTAAATACCTAGGAAAGACATTTACAAGATTTGCATTTAGAAGATGGGTCCATAGATAGAGAAATAGAAATTCGGACACAAAAAACTCAAAGCTGTTACCTTTTATATCCCACCCAAACAATACAGTGGATACAAAGAGACAACTGATTAGCTCCAAAATTATTCCAACACTTTGCAAATGAACTGGACTCTTGGTAAAATATTATATTACAAAAAGGAAAAATGACATGCGAGATGAAATGTCTCCGCAAAACATTAAACATAACAAAAAGAGACAGGAGGGGGATGAAGATGTATGATCGATTGTTGATAATAATAAAAACCCTGCCGGCACCATAATAATATAGACCAGCAGAGAACAAAATGTTTTGGTTACCTATCACGAATGCCACATAACCAGCCATCCTTAAGAGCATGGTTTTATAATACCAAATTCTTAGGCCTTGAGGAGAAGGCAAATCACGCAAAGAGATAGATTGAAGGAGTCAAAGAAATATTAAAGAAAATCAATATACAAATCCATAGAGCTGCTGAGAATGATTTCCTATGAAAAAGATGCATGTCCACTCGATGTTTAACGGCAACAGAGGATGAAAAGAGTAAAAATAAAGTAAAGTATTACATTAATTAATAACAAGTTTGAACTTTAACCTCTCACCCCTCCCTCTTTTGTTTTTACTTTTCTCAAGAATGCATGATTACCACTTCAGCACGTTAAGTTCCCACTCGCTTTAACAATACAACTAAATTGGAAGACAAAGAAAAGAACGTGTTGACGACAATGAAGACTACTCTACGTATCCCAAATTATCCTGCTCTTCCTTGGGGGATTCTTTTAGAGACATCAAGAATTCTCGGTTTTCTTGCGACCACAAGTCGTTTTGAAAACGGCTGATCTGAAGAAAGGGTTGACAATGAAATACACGATTGGCTTCACAAATGCCGCGGAGTGCATGCACAGTATCGCGATGGCAGCCAACCAGTCTGGAATGGACTCCTCTGGCGTTTTATTCCAAACGAATCTTACCACAATCCATGGCAACCACATCAGCGCCGTCACCAAAGTAACCACGGCGGCCATAACGAGCATAGAGTATTCTGGTCGTGATAAGCTGTGTACACGCTGCCGAGAATCGTTATCTTTGTTATTATCGTCCATTCCATCATCGATGTCACTGTCCCAGTGCTCAGCCTCTGTGTAGCCTTGTCGTGAGTAGACGCGCTGTCCAAGCGTTGGTCTCACGCTTTTTGCCCTTGGATTTCTTATTGGCGCCTCCAAATTTCGACTGCAGTTTGTAGAGCCGAGAAGAATACGAATCACTAGGAGCGTATGTATTTTTCAAGAATGATTTCCCCGTATTTGGACGGATGTTTTCGTGCCCAAAAGACCTTGATGAAAGATGCTATGAAAGCGGGTAGTGCAATGATGTAATAAGGAATGGCATGGTCAAAACAAAAGGTCATGTTCAATAATCTAACGCTTTCAGTAAAATCTGCTCCGCACTGATGTTCTGAAGAGTGCCAAGACGTTGGAATAGTGCCATACAAATGGATAGTGGAAATCACACCGCAAAAGACAACGAGGGCGAATATTGCAAAGAGAGTCACTTTAGGTACGAAAACAACACGATGGCGGGAAGGTTTGACCATGCGCAATAGGCGTTCCAGAGAAACGGTTGCCAAAAGGAATGCTGTTAGACATTGAGTAAAGGTCAGTAAAAAAGTTGCAGACGACACACTTCTGAAGGAAATTCCCAGTCAATAAGAGACGTCACAGCACTCAGTCCTGTCCATATTCCAGCCACAAGGAGGTCAACCAAAGACAAGGCGAAGAGAAGCGTAAAATGGCCTGAGCTTTTCAATCGTCGCCTTCGGCAAAATACTACCCAAAACCAACAGTTCAGGATAATGGACAAACACAATATTGAAAAGAATGCTGCTGCCCAGCTTGTGTTCTTGACCGTCATCTTGAATGGGTTAGAGACAATAATTTTGTGAAATCCCTGTGCTCAACTGGAAGTTGAAATGATTTCAAATACGAAACCAACTTGCAACAACATCAGGATGATTTTTCATTCAAATTTCACTCTCGACTGTGTACCTTTAAGCGATGAAATTCGCTTTCTGAAAAGAAACAACAAAAAAAGTGAAATAAGAAGAAAGTGAGAGTTGATTCAAGGGTTAACAATCGTGAGTAAATGCCCGATACCTATTCCTACTATAATAAACCATTGTTTGTGTTACATATGATACAATAGCTCATTCTTCTCCTCCTCCTAAATCTGCTGCTGCTACTACATGTATTACCACTACTACTACACCACCACTACTACTACTATTACTACAGCTTCTACTACTGTACTACCACTACTACTACCCACTACTACTACTACTACCACCACTACTACTACTACTATACTACTACTGCTTCTACTACATGTATTACCACTACTACTACACCACCACCACTACTACTACTACTACTACTACATGTATTACTACTACTATTACTACTATCAGCTTTCTACTACATGTATTATCACTACTACTACACCACCACTACTACTACTATTACTACT
>JAXRKP010001977.1:27500-52500 GCA_037039925.1 Doris montereyensis | reverse complement strand
ACATACATACATAAATCCATACATACATACATACGTACATACATACATACATACATACATGCATGCATACATACATACATACATACATACATACATACATACATACATACATACATACATACATACATACATACATACATACGTATATACATACAATAAATTAATAAAAATGTTACAAGCCTTTTGTCAGATTAACACAATAATACGTGCTAGTTGTTTTTCTTTCGAAGCGAAATTCAAATTCACGTTGGCTGGTTTAGGCATATGTGTTGTTTACACGTTTGATTCTTTTTGCTAGTTTGTTGTTGGGGATAGGAATTGATTTTGTAGGTACACGTGTATTATTGTTGTATGGTATTCTTATTTGATTTCGTGAGTATAGATTTCGTTTCTCAAATTTTGTAAATTTTCTATGAAATGTGCACATTTTTCATGAACTTCTTTAAAAATAGCATATTAAACGTTTTTCAATGGATTATAATTTTTCGTTGACCTCCCAAGCCCATTAAAAGCAAAAGCCCACACAAACAGAATCAAAACAAAACAAAACAACAACAACGACGACGACACCAACAACAATAAAAGTCAATGGAAGAAAGAAGAAGACATGCCTGGTAACTGTTGTAGCGTGACGGTGAAAAATCTTTAAAAAGTCGAAGCAATTCTTTTTTTTTAAAGAAAAAAAAAGAACGATTAGAAACTGATTGAGAAGCTTATTTAAACCGTCCTTATATTGAACCGATGTCATTCCAAGTACATTGCACTATTATTTGGCTTTGATTTTATTTGATTTTACCCACATCCACAACTAGTAACGGTAATCTTGGGGTTTTGGTAGGATTATTTCTTTTGTCTGGACTGCCCGGTAAACAGCCAAATGATCCTTAACACGCACACAGGATTGTGATCTGCACACGGCACCTCCTTTTTATCGTCCATCTCCGATGGGAGTGGGTGTCAATCGACCTACCTGGACGAGGAGGTGGCTTTTATTTTTTTTAAACGGCGGGATTTGAACCCAAAACCTTTAGGTTGTGAGGTCGACACTTCGCCTATGGACCATCGAGTTCCCCCGTTATTTGGGTGGTGTGTTGGCCAATGCCGTAGGAAATCTACATTTTATGTGCTATTTAAGGAGGAAAATCAACAGCATTTTATAATATTTATAGTACCGGTAATCGTAAAAACAACAATAATAAATAACAGTTACTGTTTTAATTCGGCAAAAGACGGCAAGATAAATAACGATTTGTGGACCTTTTTATCACAAATGGGATACAATTCTTAGAATGGCACCATAAAATCCAAGGTGGACACCATACCGATTAACATGTTTATTTTTTTGTTTCTTTGTTTGGTTGGTTTGTTGTTGTTGTTTGTTTTGGGGTTGTTGTTTTTTTGCCTTAAAAGTACTAGCATTTTAGTCATATATTTCCTTTGCTTTACAACACTCAATTAATAAACCCTGGTACCGACAATGTTCATCAAGTATAAATGGCCAATGAGATTGCCAAGTAAACAGATTAGTAGTGTAAAGCGAAGCAAACTATGAATCGCTTTGGTGTAAAGCAACTACAGTGTAATATCCTGATAAACTTGGGTACAATACAGAATACACACATGATATGAAATTTCAAGTAAACGTTCTTACCCGAGTGAATTCTTTCTTTCTAACAAGGCTGTCTGAAGGCTTTTGTTATCGTTCACTCCCGGCAAGGCACTTATATAGAAACACTGTCTTCGGGGTCAAACGTTATGTTGCTATCATATAGGGCCTATAGTAGACAGTTTCTAGCCATGACCTTCAGGTGGGAATCGGATTATGTTAAGGCCGTGGTCTGATTGATTTGAAAGGTTTGGTTTTCGTGTAAATCGATTCGTTGGCAAACCAATGTATCTGACCTACGCCAACAGAATCATATACGTATTGTCGTTTTCTTCTGATATGATTGTATCTCTCTCTCTCTCTCTCTCTCTCTCTCTCTCTCTCTCTCTCTCTCTCTCTCTCTCTCTCTCTCTCTCTCTCTCTCTCTCTCTCTCTCTCTCTCTCTCTCTCTCTCTCTCTCTCTCTCTCTCTCTCTCTCTCTCTCTCTCTCTCTCTCTCTCTCTCTCTCTCTCTCTCTCTCTCTCTCTCTCCCTCTCTCTCTCTCTCTCTCTCTCTCTCTCTCTCTCTCTCTCTCTCTCTCTCTCTCTCTCTCTCTCTCTCTCTCTCTCTCTCTCTCTCTCTCTCTCTCTCTCTCTCTCTCTCTCTCTCTCTCTCTCTCTCTCTCTCTCTCTCTCTCTCTCTCTCGCTCTCTCCCCCCCTCTCTCTCTCTCTCTCTCTCTCTCTCTCTCTCTCTCTCTCTCTCTCTCTCTCTCTCTCTCTCTCTCTCTCTCTCTCTCTCTCTCTCTCTCTCTGTCTCTCTGTCTCTCTTTTACCTACTATATGTTTGAAAAAAAAATCAGTTATGTTACTATTATTGTCCTTTGTATTTAACAAGGCTTCTGTACAATGCCACATAATTCAAGGCGTAAAAACATTACCGATGCAAAAATATATTCTTTGTTATGCAGAGTTTTTACATAATTGTATCAATTTTCTTTATTTTTTTTTGTATCTTTTAATGTTCTGCCTATGTTTGGCATTTCTTGTTTCATAACATGTAGATTTAAAACAAAAATCGTAAATTGAAAGAATAGAACTTAATTTAATGTCGTTGTTACGTTGTGGCATATAACTGATAAAGCTTTTCCATGGCACAGAGGCGTCAATGGGAGAGAAAACAAATCCATTCTTGTAGAAGGCCTTGTTCTCGCATTGACCAATTCCCTTGTGTCAATGCCAGTAGAGGTCACTAGAAACCCCCCTTGCCTGGGTGTGTTTATAACTAAAAATAGCATATGAGCGCAAAAAGCGAAAAATAGCCAAAACATATATCGAAATTATTAAGTGTAGTAGGCTGTTTTCCAATGTTAAAGTGAATTACCCAATACAGCATTGCGCAATATAAGATATTGTATTTCAAATGGAAGCAAGGGGAATCAAGCACTACGCTTCATTAATCTCTAATACCACTTACAACTGGAATTGAAGTGATTTACGCAAAATGAAGACCAAAAATAGATAATGCCTGTATATCATTATATTCGTAAATATTTTTCGACATCACGACATGATTATGAATATTGTCTTCGTGGTATTGCTATTCTTTGTCAGGAGTTGCAATGTCCCATTGCCTTTTCCTCAGTTTATTCCCTTGCTGTTCATATCTCTACCCACCTACCCCTATCCATCCTCTGTTTTGTTGTTGTTTTCATTTTTTCCCCTCTCTTCATTCTGATTAAATCTTCTTATTTGATTTTTAGAATTACACAATACCACTATGTCATTTGTTTTGTTGTTTTTTCTTTTCTTTTGATATACTTGTAACTTCCTGCCCATGGATGGCACATGGTATTGATCGTTGACATTATGATCGCTGGTGTTGTCGTATGTCCCATTTATGTCCCATCATATTGGTCACTGTCATCGTCATCATCTTCATTTTAGGCCCTAAAGAACAGTAAAGACGAAACTTAAAAAACCTAAAAACACACTCTTTTCGCTGGGACCCTTTAGCAATATCATACAAATTATTAATCTTCTAATTCTCAGTTAGTTGTTACTTGATCTATTATTTATGAAGTTTTCAAATTTTCTTTTTGTTAGATGTTATGAAGACCTCAAAAGAGACTTAAATATAGTCAAAGACTAAAGAGAAAACAAAGCAAAATAACAGCCATACCATACACAAAAAAGAGAGAAACGAAAAGAACATGATTCCATTGAAAATCTGGAGAAAGTACGGGTTTTCAACATTTAATTTTGATATCATTCTGATTATTATAAACATAGAAGGTTTATTGTTGATAACAAAGCGCTCCTGTCTCGTCGAGCATTTTCAACTGCGAAACTATAATAAAGATGGGTAACGGAAGTTAAAATCATCAGATGTGTTGCTTGGGACGCTACGAGGAGGCTATGTTTTGAAATGGTAGGTCTAGGTTCGATCTGGAAAGTTTATTTTATCTTGAAGCAGATCTAGACTAGATTTCTAGATCTAACTGGCATTTAATCTGTTTCTTTTATTCCATATTAATAAGATATTACATCAAATTATGTAGGCCGTATAAAAGCAAAATAGAACAATTAAGAGGATTATTTGATGGATTCTAATTCATTTTTATTTAATTCTGTGTAGATCTAGTAGATCTACATTGTAGTTAATTCGTCTATTTATTTTCTGTCGTTTTTCTGTCTTTCGTTTAACCACATTCTAGACCTAGATCTAATGATTTAGAATTATATGCTTACAAATAACTTTGAGTGTTTGTTTTTGCTACCAAATTGACTTTGGATTTGTGGTGCTTTAAGTGGCAAGTTCTCGTCAGCTAAAGTAACGACTTGTTTTGACCAAGTGAAAAATGTTATCGATGTAGATTTATACTGACCATTGAAAAAAAACAATAAACTAAGTTAATATTCATATGAAAAACAAGATGAGCCTAGTGAAATAGCTAACAGTAAGTGTCTTTTTATGAAATCTTTGTTGTTTTGATGAGTGACATCTCTGTTCAATACATGATATGATAAGCAAACAGATGTAGTGAACCAAGTGCCTATTCTTGGCTCTTGGATTTTTCAATTGATTGTCACCTTCAACCCTTCTTAGCCCTGAATTTTAAATAAAAAGTTATCAACCGCTCAATAAAAGCTAAGACATCTACGGCATTATCACTTATAATTTGAAATGTTAAAGAGACGAATGAACCACTTTTGCTTTCTCCTTTCCATCATGCTTAAAACCTACAATATTTTTATAAACAGGTCAAAGCTTAACAACACATCTTATCTTTATAATTTGAAATGATAAATAAATGTGATGAAAAGACTTCTTCCAAAACAACGATGGTTTCTTAAAACGTTTTGATCCAATTCGTTAAAATTTTGTCTTGCTCTACTTTTGAGAAGTTAAAGGTTAGAGATAGGATGATTGGTTGCTTCCGTGTTTGTTTCCTTCAATACTCAATAAAATAAAAAGTAACATTTCATTTGTCTTACAGATCTAATGTCAAATAATTGTTTCTTTTGAATCATTTCATTTACATGTCCTTAGACCAAATGTCAGTTTGTTTTGATTAATTTTTCTGATTAGTTTTACACTTTCAGCTAAATGACTATGTAGAGAAAGATCTGCTGAGCAAACATGGGTACTGGAGCAAGTAAGCAAACTATTGAGTGCCAACTAATCCAAGAGTGCAGTATTCTAAGGGACTTGAAAAAAGACAAAAAGGTACCTGTTATTTTAATGCGTAATAGGGCTTACATCAATTTCATGTCTGCCTTTGAAAACACTGACTGAGAAAATGGCTGTAAAAATCCATTTATTGGCGGTTAACGCCAAATGTGGCAATACCAAGGTGACCTGTTTTCTGCCAACGCCTCTGGGCTTCGCCCATCGATGTGGGATGTAGAGAAGCGTTGTGCGTCAGTGTGTATGTAAACACACGCACAACCATAGGATGTAGAGGAAAAAACAAAAAAACTGGTCATTTTGACGTCTGTTTTTCCAACAGTGCACATCTAAACCTAGATTTACATGCCAGTTGCAACTGTCGAAAGAGTAAGGAGGCTGCTACAACAAGGGAAACCCGTCTGAAGCATTTATTTTGTGTTATTTTCTTTGGATTTTTTACTTGCATTTTTCTTGAAATGTAGTTTTCTCACGCTAAAATTCTATCTCCTCCATCATTTACCAAACGATTTGTATTATATTTGGCACACAGGTTCCTCTTGTAAATGTTAATAGAATGATGTCAGTTTTTCTTTATATATTCAAGTAAAGTTTTTGAGAAATTATTATTTTTGTAATAAAATGCCGTTTTTGTCCAGTCACGATATATAGTGTTTTTAAAAATTCTTTAAAAAAAACGATCAAAAAAATATCTTTAGATATTGAATGGAAAGACGACCTGCACAGGTTTTGAGTGACTTTATTCATAACTAAGGAAGAGATAGATTTTAAAATTTGGGTTAAAATCTAATATGGCGGCCGTTTCTATGGCAACCAAGGACGCTAACAAATCTTTTAAAAGGCAAAACAACATTTAAATCAGACTGCAGCAAAGGGACGTGGCATCAATCACCTATGATCAAACTTCCATGTTTAAATCACTGAGAGTTAAAATGCAAATTTACTGTATATCATTTGTTTCATTTTGAATTCAAATTATATGTATATATTTTAAGACGTTTTGTTAATGGGCTGCAGTCTCTAATAAAGTATCAAGAATATATCCCTTTACAGAGCTCTTTTAAGATTTGTATTATTGAGCATCATTTAAAGGTGAATATAGGAATAGTTTGTTAAGTTAAACACCTTAAGAAAATTGATAAATCTTTTTTTCATCTAAATGTATAGGCATAAACAAAATTTTAATACACTCTAAATCATTTATATTTTACAGTGTTTTTGTAGCATTGTTTATTTGTTTTTTTGGAGGGTTGGGTACATCTGTTTGTTTTTTAATTCAACTACAAATTTCATTTTAACACATTTTATAATGTTGTGTCTATCCCTTTTCCTACCAATGCCAGACAGTTCTTGTTGATGCACCCGTTTTAGTGGACATTGAGCATGGTACAGTGAGATACAGAGAATCTAAAACGCTGGAATAAAGAAAAGCCATTGAAAGGAAAAGAGCAACCATTTGAGAAAGAAGAAATTAAAGATCTTGATAAAAAGATCATTACTTCTATCATGCAAAGACTGAACGAATATGGACCAGGTGATTAACCAAAAAGCAATAGCTCAAAACATAATCTTGCAATGAACCACTTTTACTATGCAATTAGCTACAGCTTTTCCTTTCCTTCATTAGATATAACAGTTTATGAAATCACAACATTGATTTAGCTTTTCATGCCGTCTGCTAATAACCAAAATGAAAATGGATGATGCTCAGTACAAGCTTTGTTAAAGGTAGCCGAGAGTACATTATGTATTCTTTCCATCCATTTTAGAGGTGAAAAGTAATGTATGAAACTGTTAAAATGCAAGACTGCCTAACGAGATACAAAAATATTGCTGAACGCTGCCTGAAATAAAAGGCTGTCAAACAATACATGGTTCCGTCTTCAAACATTGATTGTCTCCTCGACTCATTTTACCCTAGTACAGTAAGGCTGTGAAATAGACTGCCAACAGAAATAAAACTCAGTAATTGTACTGAAGACTTTAAAAACACAATTAGATACATGACTTTAAAACTAAAATTGACTAATATTTTTGGGTTAAATTAAAATATGCACACTGACAGTAAAACTCAGGAGTTGAGTTGGTCAGTTATTATGAAGGAGATAAAGAAGAAGGAAAGTCACAACTGCTTCCTTGCTTTTTCTCCCTGCCTTTTTTGCTGATTTGACTTTTCATAAAACTTAGGGAGCATTTTATGTTATAGTTTCTGTTCTTTTTTATAATATTAGATTAAACATTCTGATTTTTTAAGAAGAATAAGAAATAACTGAAACTTTTATGTGTGCATCCCTGGTGGTGAGATTATTCTAGTGACAATTCTGAATTTGTTGCTCAACATTCACACTTTCTTAATAAAGTATTTAAGTATAGTAGGTAATGACTGAGATTATAGTTTACATGTGTATATCAGTGCAAACTATCCAACTTAATGTCTTTAATCTTCTGGTCTAGCAGGCCATTTATTAAGTGTTTCTGAACTCTGAGGGGAGTACACTTAGGGCATTCATGTTCACATCTTAACAAGACTGTTCTCTGCTTATAGCCATTTATTCATTCTGATACTCAAGGGAGAAAGATTAGCTTTTGAAAGACTTATCTGTGCAGCTCTTGAAGTAATGTCCTCCTCATTACAAGTAAATGATATTATCCATTTGGCCATATGCCTTTATCATTTTTTGACCTTGTAATGAAGAGCATTCTAGTTATATTTATTGGACCTAAAAATGATTTCATCATCATGCTGCCATTTCAGTACTTTTTCTCATAAATTCTATTTACCGATCAGTGAAAAAGACAAATAAAATAACCCCAAACAACCTGTTGCTACAACAAAGTTGCCTGTCTCAATAGCGCCCATTAATTTAAACCAACAATTGTATGCTAACACTAATAAAACTAAAAGAGCAGGCAGGGGTGGGGGGGGGTGGGGGAATATGGAAAGGAAAAGTATTGTAATTTTCAATAGAACTTGTTTTTTTAAGTCAGCTTCTCATCAGTCTCATGCCCATGAAAGAAATATAGCATGCAGACAAGATCCATCCCCTCTTTCCCCCCTTCTTCCATCTCTATATTTCCTTCCTATTGAAAATTATTGTATCTTTTCACAGAGGCATCCAAAGAAAAAGAGGATCAATTCAAGTTTTATTATGTAATGAAAGGTCCAACATCAGCTCACAGGAAGAAAATTTTCTATGTGTATGGACAAGGGTGGGATGCTGTTGATGGCAGGCGTGGAAACCCAGTGAATCTGTAGCCACTGTGAAAGACTATGCCTGGTCCAGCTCTGTGAATCCAAACTTTCTCTATTACACTTTGGAATTCGACAGTAAGTTTTGTATGAGGAGAATCATTTTAACAGTCACTTAAATTGAATTATTATTTTCTTTTCTTAGAGTTAGTAATAAAACCATTAATATTTGTTCATAAAAGCTTTTTCTTTTAAAGGTCCCCCTATATTATTCATGTTGATAAATTTGTAAATAGGTTTTAGCTACAAGGCCTACAAAGTAAAGTGATTAAGTTGAGTTCATCGATTGGTAGGCTGTGTGTGAAAATCTTATAGTTAATAAATCTACGTTATTATCGTTGACAATTTTTGTATTATTTTACATCTTAACCTACATTTCTCTGAAATCTTCAGAACTTGATGACCTGCCTAAAGAAAGTTTGACTGAGGAGGAAAAGCTTTGGCAGACTTAGAACCTTCCCCTAACAAAGCAAACATTAAGTAAGTTAATTTCAAAGATTTGGCATGAAAGTTTGCTTTATGATCATAATGTTCTATTCATTGATTTGCCTAAAGATCAAATAAGACACATTCATTTGAAAATTCCTGTCTTTGCATGGATAATTTTAGTTTTAAACTTTTCTTGATTCCCAATTACTATGTTTCAGCTTTCATAACTCTTGTGCAAAAGTTTACGGTTATGTCAAACTTTTATCCTTTCATTGAAGACTTGAAAATACATTTTAGAACAAGTTCTTTCTCGTTAAAAAAAATTATCCAATAAAAAAAAACCTGCACACCAAAGCTGTTTGACCTCTTTCCCTACCCCCCTACACACATACAGACACACACACACACACACACACGTACAAAACAATGCAATCAATTATAATGAATATCTTACAAAATGTTTGAATATTTGTGACTTTCATTTTTCTCTTTCATCACAGACTCAACTTAACACTACAGGATCGGGTTGCTTCTGAAGGCAAGTCTCTCTGTCAAATTGTTAAAAGCTGTCAAAGATATACATGTGGTCTTTGATAATAAGGAATTGAGGTAAGTTCTCATTGTGCTCAGATGTTTACTGGTCTCAAGTTTTTTAGGCCGGGCAGTGGACAGGTAAGCATCTGTGCGGGGAGTAGATGATCCCGCCATCCACGAATCTCCTGCTGCCTTGCAGGTCGGTCTTGGCTAACCAAAGGCTAAGGGAGTTAACCCTGACAGAAAACAACCTGCTGTCGTGCAGGTCAGTCTTGGTTGACCAAAGGCTAAAGGAGTTAACCCTGACAGAAAATGACAACCTGCTGCCTTGCAGGTTGGTCTTGAATGACCAAAGGCTAAAGGAGCTAACCCTGACAGAAAATAACAAGGCCTGGTAGGGGGCCTCGAGGTGGCAACCCCACCATCTACCTAGGGTACAGTGGGCTAATCCCCTGCTAATCCAAAACCTAACTGATGCAGAGAAATAAATATAATATACCCGTCTTGACCTTTCAACGATGAAAATGGAAACAAACACGGACTGTGATTTTTGGAACATGGAATGTTAGGGCAATAAATGGAAAAGAGTTAGAATTAGTTGAAGAAATGGAAAAATTCAAAGTAGACATTTTGGCTATTACACAAACAAAGAATAAGGACAAGGAATAGAAAATGTAGGACCAAGTAATATTTTAATCTTCTTAGGAGTAGATGTCAAAGATAGAGCTAGAGCAGGAGTAGGTCTCCTGGTACATTAAAAGGCATGAAAAGCTACTAGAAAGCTGGAAATTTATAAGCCCACGACTATTAGAGGTAAATATTAAACCAAAAGGAAGAAAATTAAATTATTAGTAGCTTATGGACCAAACGAAGACGCCACTAAAGAAGAAAAAGATACCTTGAAAATGATTTACAAATAGCTGCAGAGAATCTTAAACACAAACAGGAACTAATGGTTTTAGGAGATTTAAACGCTAGAGAAGGCAACAATATAAAACATCAGGAGGAGTAATAGGTAAAGAAGGAGAGACAACAACTTCTCCAAATGGAGAGAGACTAATAGATTTTTTGCCTAAAGAATAACATGAAAAAAGCAAACACCTTTTTTTCCTCATAAAGATATCCACAAATATACAAGAGTAAATGAAGACAGGTGTGAAAAGTCAATCATAGACTACATAATAGTTAGCAGCTCCCTTTTTTACAGTACATTGGATGCAAGAGTAAATAGAGGAGCAGAAATATTTAGTGATCATCACCTAGTGATTGCCAAAATGAGATTACTGACTGAAAAAAAAACAAACAGAAAAGGAATAGAAGAAAGCTACTAAACTCAAAATAGAGGAACTAAATAATCCAATAGTAAAAAAGATGTACCAATCTAGGATAAAAAAGATTTATCAGTGAAAGACAGATGGATCTGAATGGTAGCACAATAGAAGAAAAATGGCAAATGTATAAAGAAACACTCCTCAGTTGTACTGAAGAGGTTTGTGGTAGGAAACAAATTAAAGGACATGGGAAAAGAACAGCATGGTGGAATGAGAATGTCAAAAAGATCAAAGAAAAGAAGGATGCAAAGAAAAAAACTTGCAAACACAGAGACCAGAGGATAGTATAGATTACATGAATAAAAGAACTATCGCCAAAGAGGAAGTTAGGAAAGCAAAACAGGAACAATGGGAAGAGTTTGGACAAAGACTTCCAAGAAAGCTATCAAGGAAATCAAAAGCTGTTCTGGAAGGAGATGAAGAGCATGAGAAAGACCAAAACATATTCAATACGACAAATTAAGAATGCCAAAGGAAAAATAATGAAAGAAGACAGCCAAATCATAGAAACATGGAGAAAGTATTTTCACCAATTACATAATCCCTCTAGAACGTATGAAATAAGGAGTAAAGAGCAATTAGTAAGAGTAACAGTAATCCAGAGGAGAAAGCTGAAGATGTAGATATATCAATAGAAGAAATCCAAACAGCTATAAGAAAAGTGAAATTAGGAAAAGCCCCAGGAGCAGATCAAGCTTATCCAGAAATGGTTAAAAACCAAGGGAGAGAGGCAGACAAACTACTACATGCAATATGCCAACAAGCATGGAAGTCCAAACAGGTGCCAGACGACTGGAAAAAGGGAACGGTAGTACCAATACATAAGAAAGGATCAACTATGGAATGCTCAAACTATAGAGGGATATCACTACTTAGTGTTCCAGGAAAAGTATATGCCAGGATACTGGAAATGAGACTAAGGAAAAGAGTAGAGGATCAGATTGAAGAGCATCAGAGTGGATTTAGACCAGGAAGAAGTGTACAAGACCACATATTTACAATTAGACAAATAATAGAAAAATTCCTTGAGAGAAACATTGACTTGCACCTGTGTTTCATTGACTTAAAAAAGGCATTTGACACTGTGAGGAAGGACGAACTATGGCATTCCTTAAAAGAACACAATGTAGAGCAAAATTTAATAGAAGCCATTAAAAGTTTTTACAATAAACCAACATGTGCAGTGAGAGTAGCTGGAAACTTATCTGCAGAATTTGATGTATATATAGGAGTAAGACAGAGTTGGATCCTAAGTTCTCTTTTGTTTATCACATTTATGGATTCAGTCGCAAAGGCATCCTCAAAAATGAAGAAAATGAATGTAGGTATGTGGAAGCTCAAACCAGTAAATGTATCAATACTTTCATTTGCTAATGATTTAGTTCTGTTTGGAAAATCAGAAAGTGACCTTCAGTCGAATATCAACATTATTAACAATGAATTAAATAAAAGGGGAATGAGAGTAAATGCAAAGAAAACCAAAACAATGCTAGTAACTAGAGAAGCTAAAACACAAAATCTTAAATTGGGCAGGGAGAATTTAGAACAAGTTCAAGGCTACAGTTACCTAGGAGTAATGATTAACTCAGAGGAAAACTAAGAGAAGAAATCAGCCAGAGAATCAAAAGGCACGTGCAATATATATCCATATAGGAAAAGATTTTGAAGGTAAGCAAAAATTGTCAACAAAAACCAAAATGGCAGTACACAATACAGTTTATTGTCCTACTCTCCTCTATGGTAGCGAAACCTGGACCTTAGAGAATACAGTAGAGTACAGGCAGCTCCAATGAAATAGCTAAGACGAGTAGTAGGGAGTATGTCATAAAAGCTAAGATAGAAACAAATCAATTGAGATGGTTTGGGCATGCAAACAGAATGAATGACAATAGAATAACTAAATCAGTATACAATGCTAAAGCCCAAGGTAAAAGACCAAAAGGCAGACCTTGAAGAAAGTGGAAAGAAGATATAATAGGGGCATTGAAGCATAGAAATTTAACTTTTTTGGAAGGAAAAAACGCCAGGACAGGGTATCCTGGAGAAGAGAGATAAAATTTTATTTTTTTCTACAAAATACAATACATGCTTAATTATGTTGGGTTGGAAAAATATGCTATCTTAAGTTGAGTATTGTAGTTTAGATTATTAAACAGGAATATTGTATTTGATCTGTGTTGTTTATTGTAATGCATAAAGGCATTGTGATGTCTGCTTTCTTGAAAATATCTCACTTAAAAAAAATAAAACAAAATCCCAATCCAGATCAAAATGAAAACAAAACAATGACCAAAAAAAAACCCGTTAAAACAACCCACTCACACACACACACACACCCACACACACACACACACAATAACTAATAATTAAAGGTAACCAAAAATCCACCAAAAATGATCTGATTACTTTGGCTTAGCAGTTATTTCTCTTAAACTAAAGCTATTTTGATACAGATTTGTTAACCATTTGTAAGTTCCTGATGTCCTTAACTGTGTTACAGAGATGAAGATATTGTTGGAGATCTGCGCAAAATTCCAGAACAGGACGATGAAGAGTTGCCTGAAAATTTCTCTGTCCTTTTATCCCTTATCAATCAATGAAAAAATGTTTTATCCTGGTTTGTATATTTTATGACAACTGCACTTTGTTCTTGCAAGTGTACTTATTTAATTGTTTTCAAAGATTTAAATGTTTTTTAGATGTCTGTCTGTCTTGTATTCATGACAGACTTTTATGTGATTTATTTTAAGAAAACTGGGCAAAAATTTTGATAAAAGGGGTTGTTATATTATGGAATCTTGTTAATTATAAAATCAAAGCCACAATGATTGCTTTAAGTGCCTTCATATAATTTTTTTCTCTTTGGTTAGAATATACACCTCGAATGGTCTCTTTCACTAGTTATTTTCCTTATTTGGAAAATAAAATTGTTAGTGATGAAACCTCAGAAGCAAAAAGATTGCTTCTTTGTTTTCAAACTATCTCCTTTTTAAGTTGCCATAACCTTACTTAGATAATAAGTCAGTGTAAGACTTCAAATGTGAAAAGCATTGATAGTAAAACTTAACAGCTTATTTTTTATAAGTAAATATAAGATTAACAAATTTGCTTCTATCAAATCAACATCAGCAAGGCTACAACTTTGCACCAGCACCACGCAAACAGATGGTTGATTTGTATCATAATATTCTCACTACGTCTTATGGCCCATACAAAACTCAATTGAGTGAGAGTTTCACAGTTCTAAAAGGATTTTATCACCATGAGGTGGATATACACTTGTACAATATGAAGATGGATTTTATTCTATTTGACTTTATAATTGTATTTGGGAAAAGAGTTTTATTTTTCATCATTTTAAAGGAAGGAAGGTCGATGATGTGATGTAATCACAATAGGCTTACAAACCAGACCTCCATAAATTCTACAAACTATTAGAACAAGTACAGAATATATGTCAATATGGATGGGCATCAAAAGCACTAGGCAAATCATATTACAGTGTCGCATTCATCAAGGTCGTCTGGACTGACGCTAGGTCCTCGTTGTATGAGATCTTTTTGTTGAATGTGAAGTCAACAACAAAGAACTTCCCATTTCAACAACATTGATTATTTTTTGCTTAATTTCAAAGGATAGGCATTTGCGCTTTGTGGGTTTTGATGTATAGGTAGATGCCATTTCGATAAATCAGAATAAAGCGATGATCTAGTGAGTTACAAGTGTAAACGCTAGCACGGCATAGCAGAAAGTGAGCAACACAGAGAAAATTAGTAACTGGCTTAACCCATGGGCCTTAAAGAGGTCGTACGGGTCACTAAAATCATTTTAATTAGTCAGCGCTGTTCCCAACTAGCCAATCTTCCCCTCATTCACACCAACAATATTGCAGTAGAATAATTGTTCTAGTATCTTTGTTCACACTACTAGCATTAATGTGTAGACTAGTTTAAATAATGCTCTTGTTGAGCTTGTTATTCAGTTTTATGAGGACTGTAGGCTAACTTTAAATGGGGAGTAACTCTTTACATTTCTTGTGTGATTTGATACTGACGGTGAAATTCGCAACCAGTGTATGTCTAAAATTAGTAACACCTTTTTTTTTTCTTTTTTTAACATGAAGAAACCCCTATGCTCCATCTAGTTTGGATTCCGTCACAAGAACCAATTGAAACTCATATAATAACCATATGAGCAATCTGTGTACCCCTATTGGGTCTAGTTTTTGACATTTGCAAACCATGTATGTCTGAAAATATTATTTAAAAGCTCAGCATCATTTTATTTGATTTTTCTAAACCATCAAAATTGGACTTACACGGTTTGCGACTTTCACCGTCGATGTGTGTTTCCTATTTTGTTTTGAGCTGCAGGCAGCAAAAAATGCCCATTGTAACTAACATAAGAAATGGGTTTCTGTTTTTTAAATTTCATTTTTGTCGCTTTTGTACAGCCTTTTGCATCTTCATTTTTTTTAAAACTGACATTTTTTAGTAGAAATGTTTATTTGCATTTACACAGGAACTGCAAATAAAACTTAATATATTCCAAATGAGATTAAAGATAAAGATGGATTTATAATCTGTATCCCCGCATAAGTGCAGGCTCACCAACTGTACATCGTTTATCCCCAATAGGCCATTTCATTCAAAGCCCTCAACTCCCGGGAGCATGCAGTACAGCAGTCTGTTAGGCGCTTTGTACTAATAGTCTGACAAGTTCTTTCTCTACCTATAGCTGGGTACTCATTCACACCTGAGTCAAGTGAGGAAAGCAAAGTGAAGTACCTTTCTTAAAAGTAGAACACTGTGAAAAAACACCTGGGCCAGTCATAGGGTTTGAACCAGTGTCACCGTGATAACAAACTCATAACATTATAGTTTTGCTATGCCGCCTCTATGAATTCTTAACTCTAGAATTTATGAAATATACTCATACTTTTGTCATCTTGTCTTGTTCATAGCAGAGAAGATGGCTTACACTGACTACTAGGATGACTAAAGTTTTGTGTAAATACATTTTATTTACATGTGTTAAACGGACTGTAAACCCTCCCCACCAACCCACATGCCCCCACACTACTACACACTCAAATACTTGTAAGTACACACTACTACACACTCAAATACTTGCAAGTACACACTACTACACATTCAAATACTTACAAGTACACACTACACTCAAACACTTACAAACACACTTACAAAACACTTACAAGTACACACTACTACACACTCAAACACTTACAAGTACACACTACTACACACTCAATACTTTAAAGTACACTACTACACACTCAAATACTTACAAGTACACACTACTACACACTCAAATACTTGCAAGTACACACTACTACACACTCAAACTTACAAGTACACACTACAAGTACACACTCAAACACTACACACTCAATAAACACCTACAAGTACACACTACTACACACTCAAATACTTACAAGTACACACTACTACACACTCAAATACTTACAAGTACACACTACTACACACTCAAATACTTGCAAGTACACACTACTACACACTTAAATACTTGCAAGTACACACTACTACACACTCAAATACTTGCAAGTACACATTACTACACACTCAAATACTTGCAAGTACACACTACTACACACTCAAATACTTGCAAGTACACACTATGACACACTCAAATACTTGCATGTTAACATATATAAATGTGATGAGTTGATGGACACATCTGATATTTCTGAGCAATGTTCCCTCTAAGCTGTGGGTGCATGCGCACGCACACCAAGGAGAAAAAGTTGAGAAATGTCGGCACACACCAATAAAAAACAGTACCCACAACATAAAAAAAGCTATTTATTTACACACAATTGGAATTTTTGTCATTAAACTTTGCACAACACCAAAACTTTACCCTCACAGACTACAAAAAATTAGGGGTAACATTGCTTCTCATATTGCCCGAAATGGTTGATATGGAAACCTTTTAATAAAACAAACACACAAATAAATTACAACAAACAAACAAATCACATGGCAGCACATTTGTCACCTGCATGTAATTATTGGAACGATATGTTATACTAGCAGCATTGAATGATTTTATTCTTCACATGGTATACTCTCAATAACCATTTCTTTATTTTTACTCGATCTGTTGTTTTGATATTTGTACTTTGTGCAATCCATTTATAACAAGTGATAATTGTTAAAGAAATATTTAAATCTAACATAATCCGTGTTCAATAAAGTTAATCTTCTCTATTTATCTTGCATGGTCTTTGTCATGTGTATTTTGACTCTTAAAGCATCAGAAATATGTATGTTATGGGTGTAATAATGAGTCTATGTAAAAATAAAATACAGTTTTATTTGTGTCTATCAAATGTTTAAAATCACTTTGTTAAGCATGTTAACTTAATGCTTTTACATCAGACCATCAAAATTATTTTTCACAAACATGTGCATTTGTAGTATTTAAAACATAATGCACATTACACATTTAATACTACCATCACAAAAGAGTGAAGAAAAAGAAAAATGACCTGTAGTTACAATGATGGCAGTTTAATGGTAGATGCTACATACAGGGATAATATTATAAAAGCTCTGAATCGATTTAAAATCTTTGCCCACATTGCATGCAACAGGAAACAATACTTTTCTCTAATATAATAACATGAGATGTTTGATTTTTAGCCTTTTGATTCATTGCCTTAATCATAAGAATAACTTGGAATATCAAAACAAACTCAACATGGGACATCAAAACAAACTTTTCACATCTAATCTAAAATTGTAACCAAGCACTTCTATGACCCAAGATATTTAATAAATAGTATACATATATACCGGTTATAAAGGTTCAGAGAAAAATTGAAGATAATTATCTTTCAGAGGACAACTTCCAATGAAACCTCTTTTTCTTCTCAGTCAGATCTAAAATATAATGAATTAAAATAAAACCGAGAATTTGTACTCAATTTAATAAAAAATACATTCATCCTGACATAGAATAGGTTTAGATTTATACATAAATATAAAAACAATATGAAAACAACAAAAATTATTATCTATGTGTGAAATTGTCTTCGGAGACTTAAATTTTGATTTTCTTAATGCAGGGTACAATAAAATTGATTATTTATCATTATTTGGCATTTTTTCCTACAAAACTTTCTTTTCTTGAAAGAAATCCCAAAGATATTTAACCTTAAAGGGTACCTGGTTCAATGACATAAATAATAACATTACCATCACCTTTCATGAACATGTTTTCATGGTAAGAACACAGCTTGTATCTTGTGCTGGCAGTTGAATCACCTTGGGGAGTTGCAAAAGTTTGTTCATAGTCAATGATATCAGGTTCCCATACACCTCCCTTATCATGAGGAGATGGAGGCGGACAGTAATCTCCACTTAAATGGCTCGGTGTATCACATCTCAGATTTTCTTGTGGCAGAGACTGGTAGGATGAGCTGTATTCCTGTCTATGGTTATAGTTGTAATCTTCAAAGTCATCCTCTGCGTAAAAATCTGTGTCATATGGCAAGTAAGTAAACTTACGAGGATGAGGCACAGTGTAAGGAGCAACTCCTTTAATGAATAGGTCTTTCCTGGATGAGAAAAATGGTCACATCTGAGATTTGTCTTCACATGAACATATTATATTGATTAAGTAAATGTCAATTATTCAGGTAAACAATTTAAGTGTTAAAAATAACAGTGGCTCTAGTTCAAATTTACTTTGCTAACTTTCAGATCTCTTGCTAAGATAATATACAGTAAATTAATCTATCAAGAAAATCATCTCTTTCTAGGAGGGAATGAGGATGAAGGCTTGTAATATTCTAGTTAACAAAGACCATAAATTAAGTTAATGTCTGATTAACTTTAAAATATAACTGATATACTTTATGACACGTAAGAAATTTGTTATAATATTTTTCCTTTTTATTATGATAACCTGATTTGACTTCCAGGGTGACTATTTCAAAATGGTTGATTGCAACAAATGGACCATCTTTCTGTAAATCAACATATATTAATTATACATTGAGATGACTGAAAATTTTTATCTTTTTATTTCATTAACTTAATCCATAATACTGTTTAGCTCTATTAATCACCTTGCATTTGAACTTTATTTTAAAGACAACAGCAAGGATAGTGGAATGAAAGGGATATTATGAAGAAAGAAAAAAATATCTTTAAAAAAACCGATGGGGACGTTTAAGTGATGATCAAAATGGAAGGTGAATGTTTAATTTATACTTACCAAAGCATTGCTATCTGATCTGAAGACATTGTGGTCTTTCAATCGAATACTATTGAGACATGCATCACTTCTTTACATTAAACAAAGAATGTATTAATAAAGAAATCAAAAGAAGGTGAAATAAGAAGAAAAAATTATAAACTTTTATTTGAAATAATTTGGAAGCAAAAATCAAGTATGTATGTGAAGTTAGAGACCAACTATGCAGTTTTAGCTGTCACAACTTGTACGCATATTATATTTTGTGTTAATAAATGATTCCATGAAGCAAATGAAATTGATTGTCGTCATAATATTATGATTGTTACATCTGACAAAATTTATCAGTGTTAATAAGGTATATATAAGCTTGACTTAAATAATATCAAATGTTAATTCATAAAACAAATTAAGTAAGGGAAAGGGACTATTGTCGGAAAAAACCCAAATGGTTATTAAAAACAAGCTGAAAACAACAATTTCATCATCAAGCAAAAAGCCCTTTCACACATCCTCTCCTATAATTAACAAGAGAAAAAAATGAAAAGAAACTATAAGAAAGGAAACAGAACTTTTTTTTTTACATACAACAACAAAAAATCTGAAAGATACATCCACAAACAAACACATACACACATACATGACACATGCATGCAAACCATCCAATCATCATTGTTGAACAAGACGAGAATATTTTAATGCCTTTTCATAATCAATGGCAAAACTACTAAGAGGAGCTTTATAAATATACACTCAAACCTCGTTATATTGCTTCCTGATATACCACTATTCTTGTTTACCGACAGCTTTTCATCTTTGTATGGATTCATCACCATATAAAAGCAATTATATAACTCGTTATACCATCAATAATTTGGCATTAACGTTCTTTAATAACAATCATAAAATACAACTCATTGTATTGCTAGCATGCATCATCATTCCCTTCCACAAAGTGATGATGAAGCGGGTAGAATCTGGTTTGGCTTGGTCACAGATCACAAGATCAAACACACATGTGGACACACACAAGCAACAGTGCCATCAGTATTCTTACACTTACAGAAAGGACACTGACACAAGGCTTCTTCTTTATGAGAGTACCAGTACTGAAGGTTTGGGACAATAAAAAGTGGCATCAGCCCAGATGGCATGGCATCATCCTGACAATAGCGTGGTGGGGCAGGAAATGCAGAAGGTATGGCTATGATCGGGTCCCATTGAGTGATCAGAATTAGGCTTCACAGCAGTTTCATAACCTAGGCTTACCCATTTTGAACTACTACTACCACTACTATTACTACTAGCACTACTGCATTCCACTATAGTAGTAGCCTTTTCACTTGTAGTGGGCCTACATTGTATAGTCATACCTATTTTTTCCTGGATTCTTGTCGATCTACATATGCTTTACATCGACATGAGTTATCTCCAATGTCGTAACAATGTACATGTATGGGGCATTTAAAGATCAAATGACCTATATAGCCTCTGACACAATATGATACAATAATACTGGTAAAGTGGTAAAGGGCATTTTCGTTATAATGACATTCACTTTATAACGCCAAGTCAACACTAGCACAACTGTTGGCTATCTAACGAGGTTTGAGTATAACTAAGAAAGAAATCGATGAAAGAAATAAGTCCTGCATAATATAGTCTGAGATTGTTGTAACAGGATTGTACCATCTCATGCTAGCTTTTCACGAGTATACCTCTAACTGCATTAATTTTTTATATATCTGATACAAAGATAATACGGATGTTGTGAATTACCATGGAGTAAAGCACAACCTTGGTTGGTACTTGGATAACCTGATCTATTCATTTCATTTGCGATATTTATCAAAGGTTGTTTTGGAATAAAGAGAGAGTGAACAAGAGGGAGAGGGAGAGAGAGAGACCGACAATAAGACAGACAGACAGAAAATATCACAGATTGTTTTGGAATAAAAAGAGTGCGTAGAGGGAGAGAGAGAGAAACAAAAAGACAGATAGACAGAAGAATGAAAATACATGCTTCATGTAGAGTGAGAAACTTGAAGCTTGATGCAAAGTCAGAAAGCCTTGGTGTGGGCTAGCCCTAAATGCTGCCTGCATCCCGAAGCACACGATAGGACCCAAAATAAGAAGAAACTACTCAATTTTTCTCAGAGAAGATAACATCAAGAGAGAAGATAACATCATAATAGCAAGAAAATGATAGGAAATGTCATGAAAGAAGAATGTTTGACCCAAAATCATACCCTTTATTTTAAAAATTGATGTAAAGAACTGATAATTTCATTACATGCAGCAATGCCGTTGTCATTTATACATCAGGAAGAGCAATTTTCAAACTTTTTGTAACAAACCTCTTTTACGCCAAGAACTAGATTCAACAAAAACAAAAATTTTTCTCTGTACCCATAAATCTTATAGCTATATTAAATCGTCATAACACTTTAATAAAAGCTTTCATGATGCTTAAATTGGTTCATTGTTGTAATGCATTTCATTATAAATAAAATTTACAGTTGACTGTCTTGTAATTAGTGTAAAAACTACATTCATATCAAACTGAAAGACAGAAGATTAAAGCTGTTTATATTCATCACAGTAATTGAATATTATTTAACATGTAATTATAAGCATATTTTGACTTGTGCATGTTTTCACTTGTCATAAAAATAACATCAGTGAATTAAATCACTTACATTCAATAAATACATTACACCAACATGATGATAGGTTGACTGTATAATAAACAACAATAATGATATTTTATCCTTTGCCTGGAAGACTTTGTCTTTTTGTATAATGGTAAGTTCTTTGGTAATTCAAAAATTAATTCAAAACTGTAACTTCCTTGTGGAGATCGAAAAAAATGTAAGAGGAAGAATAAAACGACAGTATAACTGACCAAGGATAAAATAATTGTGATGACATTCAATGTTGAGACTATCGTTCCTTCTCACATGAACTGACACCACCACAAGTTGGATTCTTCATTTACTCATTGCAGCCCACACATATGATTTTTAAACAAAAAATCAAAGTCCGTAATGAATGGAAATTGATCAAATATTACAGACTCTCTAGAAAATGTTGGAAATGCTTGTTGATCTAAATTCTATAAAAAACAACAACATTCCATTAATTGTATATCACAGCCGTCATAAGTATTGGAAATCACCACAAAAAAAATTCTTGCAATGAACATTATAAATATATCTTTGAAAACAAATAGATATTCCAAAGAAAATGATCTTTAAAACATGCTATGGTTAATGTATGACAGAGACCAAGTTACAAAGCTACTACATCTTTCAATTTAACTGAAGAATGACTTAGTAACGATTCTTCAAATAAAAAAAGCATTAAGAATTGATGAACAGATTATGAGGATAGTCCAAAAGTATATAATTTGTATGTCTAGAACTAAAAGATTCACACTGATAGAGTGTTATAAGGACAATGCAAACAAATGCTGAGAGTATACTACATAAGGAAAAAGAGCTATAAAAAAAAAAGCAGTAAAATCAATTAAACCAGATATTATATAGCTCTCTGCTCAGATCAGATTTCTAAAGAATTGTTTTAACAACCTAATAATACATTAAAAACACAGAATACATAGCACTTTTATGTTGAATGGATTTTAAAAACCGAGCAGAGAACCCCAATAAATGCAGGAACAAATCTTAGGTTTATCATTAACCAATCACAATAGTCTAAAATGTAATATAATATCAAAATATTAGTTTCACTTCATTAATTTATAGTAATAAAAATTAACTTTTGAAAAGCTCACAGTTTTAGATGTCATGATATTTCTAGAAGCAGTATGCAGGCTCTTTATTGAAAAATAATCATTTTTAAAAAGCGTCTAGAAAGGCTTGTTTTAAGTTAATTGTGCATCACTAATGCAAGGGATCCTCAAATATTGTACACAAAATGCTTGGTAAAGTTACCATGCATTATCATTGAAATATAAGACAAAAAAGATAAAAGATTATGATACAAAAGCATTCAACTCAAGGTATTAGAAGCTGATTAACCTTCCCCATAGAAGCAGATTTTGAAGATTATTTTTTTTTCACAGGAAAAACTTGTTAACTCTCAGCACTCACTCCTTGGGTAAAGTCTCTTCCAGAAAGATCTGCTCCTCCTCATCTGAAACTGGACTTGTGACCACTCTTGTCTGAGGGTCAACCTGTTGAGGTATGGCTTGACTTTGTGGCATTATAAACATTCTATCACCTTCTTCCCTTCTCACAAAGGAGGTTTGGCCTGTAAATGTATTGCCACAATAGAAAAGAGAGACAGTTGAAACATTAATTTCATCTTACAATATATGACTATCAAGTTCATTATGTCAGGAGACAACAGTTAAACACTAATTTCATCTTACAATATATGACTATCGAGTTCATTATGTCAGGAGACAACAGTTAAACACTATCTTTTAAGATCACAAAAATTGCTATTTTTCTCCTGTATCTAACTAAAATACAAAGCAGACCTAATTGTTGATTCAAATTAGTTGTTTATGTGTGAATGTATGTTTCAAATAACATTTTTTTTACTAAACTATCCATTAAAGTGAATGTCCCGGGAAGATTCACAAGATCAACCTTACCGCTGACAGGATATCCATAGGGAGTTGGACTGCAGTTGGAGCAAGCAGAGACATAGGTAGTGCTGCCAGGCCTTGAACTGCACATAGGGGAAGAGTAAAATGACAGTATTACTGAAATTTATTCAATTGACTCGGTTCTCTCTTATAAAATGAAACAATTGTAAATCTTACTCTATAGGTTAACTGAATAGAAATTTATTATAGGAAAAAATACAAATCTTATTTCCTTAACGTTACAAGTAGTATGCAAAGACTTCAAAATTTCAGAAAGATTTGTATTTTGTTAAACAAAAATTACTTGAATAAGTTTAATTGGCAAGATGTTTCTGTTCTCAATTTAATATTCAGACTGATATATATGAGAAGGAAACTAAGTCACAGTGAATGTAAGATAATTATCGTATATACTGAGATCTAATTGATCAATTTCTGTTAAAATAAGTTTTTACATGTTCGCTCTCGGCATTGGCAAAGAATGGGCTGTTACTGGCCGTTGTTTCTTCCTCATGCTCTCAGGCAAGCCTTGTTTCCATCCTGGGACATGTCCTGATTTGGGTCGTTTCCTCACTGACTCCCAAAACAGATCTCGACCTCCTCCAAGCCATCTATCAGTACGAGTTAACTTAAATTTGGAACTCTTTATATGGCTTTCTCTCCAAAGATTGGTGATGATGGGCGTTGGAGGTGGAGGGATGTGTGAAGCTGAAAATATTTGAAATAGTATTTGTAGCAAAATCAAAGTATGTCATGAGCAAAGCTATGGTATGAGTTATCATTCTTTTGTTCCATCACTGATTTTTTTTTGCAAATTACAACAACAAAAAAACCTGTCATAATTAATGTTTATCACTGTAGTAAGGACCTTAATGTATGGTCAAGTAAACACCAAGAACTTGTCGAGGCAATATCACTTTAAAACAAAAGCCTCAAGTTACAAGTCAATGATTTTTTAAATAAGTCTTTCTCCAACTTAAATGAAGGGGAAAAACAGAAATCAGTTGATATTGTTCCTTCAACAGAAATAAATACATGAATGGTCTTTGTGAGAAAGTATCTAAACAAACTATTTCAAGAAAGATGTAGAAATAAAATATGTGTAACGTATCATGGAAAGATTGACATTGGCAATTTCATTACACTTATTCTTTTCCTGTTCAATTGTACTGTCAAAATGACTTCTTGTGAAACAATATTCAAGCAGTCAGTCAGCAATATTACTTCTAATGAAAAACTTTCGATTTAATTTAATTTACCCACATCCACAACCATGGCGATCTCTGAATTTTTGGTAGGATTTAAAATTTTGCCTTGGGGG
>JAXRKP010001977.1:12500-15000 GCA_037039925.1 Doris montereyensis | reverse complement strand
GATTACAATTAAGTATACATACATACGAATGATTGGATAAACGAAACAATGTAAAGCAACGTAAATAAAAAGATAAGATAGAAAACAAACTTTCTCTAAATCAAACCGAGACAAAAGGAAATGAATGTATTGTACCAACAAAAGAAAGGAAAACAAATTACCTTGTCTAGTTCAACATATTTATTATATTATGCTATAACAATAAATCATTAATACATAGCTTGTGTATTAAAAAAGAGAAACAAATGTTGGGCTCCAAAGAGATGTATACATAAATAAATCGACCCGGAACAGTGAGAACGAGCCACTCGGCTTCGAGATTTACAACTTGCAGCATTTTTATTTATTGATTGGACATATAGGCTTCAGGCAGGGTAACTTTATCGGTCAATAAATATACGGCCATCAAAAGACTCGTGGTTCTATTATCTTTTGGAGCTGAAGACAAACATTGCGGATATTATTTCAGCGCAAGATCCGTTTCCGGTTGGCCAAAGGATTCATTCCCCTTAGCGTCAACTGCTTATAACATTCTGTTGTAAAAAGATGTACAGGGTCGATGTTAGTTAAGGCAAGACGACATATCGTTATGTTCGGACAGTATTATATACAGGTTCCTCATGCTGCATAAATATACAGCGAAAAGAAAGGTGCCGTTAGTATTATGCACGGCAAATTCGGGCATACAATATGTCACTTCCACGTGACTTCAAAATGCGCATGGCCAACTTGCACCGTTTAAAGTTTGGTACATAATATGTACATACACACACACACTGTCAAACTTGGTATAGTGTGTTTTGAAATCCCCTAATACATGTACTATTCTCGTTGAAAATCAATTATTTTATTAACTTATTTATTTTATTTATTTATTTATTTACTTATTCATTTACAAAGGCATAATGGACAATATAGAAATATTACTCCGCCACTCGAGTCTTTGGGTAAGGGTACACGATATAACAATACAGAAAAGTATGCATTCTGATAACAAAATATTTAGTTCTTCTTGTGAAATTGAAAGAATTGGGTAGGGCTACTTGTGGCAGTGGTATGCAATGAGTACATGCCCTTATGCCCTATGATTGATTATTTATTATTATTATTATTATTATTATTATTATTATTATTATTATTATTATTATTATTATTATTATTATTATTATTATTATTATTATTATTATTATTATTATTATTATTATTATTATTATTATTATTATTATTATTATTATGGTCATTACCATTATTTGTTATTATTACCATCGTTATAAAGGGTGTCCCAGAAGTCATCTGCCAATTTCAAATCGCTATTACAGAGCTGCTGACAAAAGATATCAAGACTACATGTGTGTTCCACATTATATTATTCAGACGCTATTGAAGTTTTTAATAATACTACGTTATTGTATTTTACATCGCACAATAATAACTGCTACATCTGGGTTTGTTTTAGTGACGAAGCCATCTTCCATGTTCCTGAAAAACTCAATATGCATAATAACACCAGGATATGGGTGACATGACATATGCATGTCTGTCGGGAATATCACTAATATCAGTCCAAATGTCGCCCGCCGGCACCTTCCTTTCCCCGATAGGTGAATCGGTAGCGATGGACCGATTCCGTGGCCCACCTCGCTCGCCAGACACGACTCCCATGGACTTTTTTTTTGGGGTTACAAGCTACAAAAGGACGTCGTTTATAAACGAAAGGTAAAAGACGTAAAGGAAAAGCGTAACAGACGTAACAGACGTAACAGACGTGATAGACGTAACAGACGTAACAGACGTGATAGACGTAACAGACGTAACAGACGTAACAGACGTGATAGACGTAACAGACGTAACAGACGTGATAGACGTAACAGACGTAACAGACGTAACAGACGTGATAGACGTAACAGACGTAACAGACGTAACAGACGTAACAGACGTAACAGACGTAACAGACCTTTTATCTGAGAATAAACCGTGCCGGCGAATCGATCTACGAAGACGTACTGGTGTGTACATGGCAAGAACTTGAGAGCGACGCATCAAAGTGCTGAGCACATCAAATGGCAAGCACATTAAACGCATTAAACAAGCAGTCAGTTCACGCAATCGTTAGGTGTTTCATTGTTTCACATTGCTTTGTCTTCTGGTTCGTGTTAAACAAAACCTCCGTGTTGTCTCTTTCTTTTTTGGTCTATGTTGTATGTTTCATTCTGTTTTCTATTTTGTATTAAACCGTTTGAAATTGGCAAGACTTCTGCGACACCCTGTACATTATGATTATTTTGTTACGTTGGTATTATCATCATCATCCGTCATTATCATTCTTCTTCTTCTTCTTCTTCTTCTTCTTCTTTTTCTTCTTCTTCTTCTTCTTCTTCTTCTTCTTCTTCTTCTTCTTCTTCTTCTTCTTCTTCTTCTTCTTCTTCTTCTTCTTCTTCTTCTTCTTCTTCTTCTTCTTCTTCTTCTTCTTCTTCTTCTTCTTCTTCTTCTTCTTCTTCTT
>JAXRKP010001977.1:0-5000 GCA_037039925.1 Doris montereyensis | reverse complement strand
AGTTTGTTGAAAATAAGCTAATGAACAGAAGGCATGTAGAATCTCATTTCAATACAGGGCATTGATTCACGTGGTGAAGATCTCTCTGATGCCAAACATTGCTTTTGGAGGCTTGCCAAAGTGCTTCTATTTTGGTTGGGGGCCACCTAAACATAATCAAATTGGTGCTGTTTTACAAAAGGCTCTGAAGTCGACCTTTTATGTCACGGAGACTCATGACGTCACTGCATTTTCGTGCTGTTCAGAGTTTAAGCTAATGGATTCAATATGTAAATCTTAAGAACCGCTTTGTTTGATGATTAATTTATTCTGAGGTCTTTTATTGACATCTTACGATACTGCAACCAAGGGTTTCAGAAAGGAAGTGAAATATGCAAGATGATTACATAGTTAAACAAGTTATTGTTTTCTTTCGTTTAACCCAATTGCGAAAAAAGAAAAGAAGGAAAGTAGAATGCAATGAAAATTTGTATTTGTGGTATTCTATAATGGTGTTGAACTGTTGATGACACATTTAGGCTCATTCTTTTGCCTAGAGTTTTACTCTGCGAATAACAAGTACCTACACCCATTGCCTTGTATGTAGATGGCGTCGAAGAAATATAGGCAACAAGAAATGAAAGTACATGTTTAAAATAATATCGCTTATGTATTCCACGTTTTATTTTTAATCGGACGATCATTCCGCTGAAAGTTTGTGCATTCTTACATCGATGCTCTAAATTTCAAACAGTTCTGCAGTGGCGTTTTATTTTTCAAGTGACAAATACCATCAGACATGCAAAAACAATGGCAGAGTTCTGACCAGCGAGTCACCAAGCCACGCCCTCGCCGCTCATGGTAAGACGACGATTTGGTCCAAGAGTTGAAGGTTGAATCCAACCGGACATGTTAAAGTCGATGGCAACCTACGTCAACAAAGATGGCAACACGTTGCTGCACAGTATATAGTCAAAGAGAGACAAGAGTCTTTGATGATGCTTGTCAAACTGTCTCTGATCTCTAGCAGTAGAAACGGCAGTGGACGCAGGTAAGAACAGACAATGATGTAGTGATTGTCAAATAGACTGATTGAGATGGAGACAGGGCCAGGAACGCGAAATACCTCCAAACCTGTAATGACCACCCGGTCAGCGTTTTCTCCTGTTTTTTTTGTTGTTGGTTGCGCGATCTAACTTAGATGTCAGTCTCGAAACAACGGGGGTCCTTACCGCCCCACAACAAAAAGGAAACAGTGCGTCTGAAATCAATTGAGCCTTGGAATTCAAGGACTCTCCTAAACATTATCATCAGTAATTAAGTTACAGCCGCCGTCATTGGCACTTCCAGTTGTAGGCCTAAATGAGTTTCTGAGGATTCTTCCAGAACTCAAAACGTTAAAGAGCCATCAAAGACACATAGAGATGACAAAGTACTCGAAGCATTTTTTTGTTTGTTTGAAAAATGCTCTGTAAATTCAAAACTGAATTGCGTATCCCTTAGTCTTTTTTTTTTTTTTTTCTTTTTCTTTCTTCGTGAATTACGAAAAGAGTTGTGAGGTCCAGGTATTTTCTTTTCCCGTGGTAATTATAATCCAGAGCTATGCGAATTATACTAGAAACCCATCAGGAAATCTGGCATTTGATAACAGGTAGTTGAGAAATAGCGGTAATCAGTAGCAGTGATATTATAAAGTTACAGGTCAGGAATTAAATGTGTTCGAACAACATGGGTAACATGATAGGACCCCCTGTGCTGCGTTCATCTTTGACGAGGTTCTAGCTAAGGCAGAGTGGGTAAAATTCAGTTTGCAAGGCTACATCGCTATTTAACTGATCTCCATGTTGTGTGCTCGGCGCAAAAAAACCCAGGACCATACAAGCCCCACGTTTGGAAGAAAGAAAGCAAAGACGATGACAGCCAACGGTAGCCTTTGGGAAAGAAGTCACAAAACACATTAAAGCCTTCATCAAACGTACTGAGGATCGTGAGTGATAAGGAAATATTTAGCATAACAATACGTCAAGTAACCGAACGAAGACAAATGTACGGCTAGCTTTAAATGAAAGAACATTAAACTTGATATTAAAAATTTGAAAGTCGAATTTGAAAGAGAAATGAAAAACAAAACAACAACGCAATAATCGACAACGATAATAATTACAATGCTGCACAACAAAGGCAGAATATTTTATTACTGTAAAGCTATGCAAGCCTATACAAGAAACGCCCTTTATTCCTACTGTTTCTAGATATTTGATAAATACAATCGAAACAAAATACAACAACGCTATTTCTGGGTCGATTACCAGGGTTGGCCTTATAAACAAAGTATCTAGATTCAGATTGAGCCCTCAATACGTCACAAATCTGACAGCAGGCAGCAACTGGCAGGCATTGGCGCAGAACGTCGATGTGTCCTCATATCAACATTACCACAAGGCGAATGAATGAATTAGAGAAACTTAGATCTACCTGAGGGGGGCTCGGCGGTCCAGAGGCAAGGTGTCGGCCTCTCAATCAAAAGGTCGTGGGTTCATATCCGGAAGGTTGAAAGCTTTCTCGAAAAAATTTTTCTCGAATAAAACCGACCCCTCCCCTACCTCACCCTGGTCCAGGTAGGTGGGTTGACACCTAGTCCCATCGGAGACGAACGATCAAAAGGAGGTCCCGTGTGCAGATCACAACACTCTGTGCACGTTAAAGATCTCTTGGCGGTTTACAGGGCAGTCCGGGCAAAAATAAAAATCCTACCAAAATCTCCGAGATCACCTTAGTCGTGGATGTGGGTAAAATCAAATCAAATCAGATTTCCTCTATACATGTATCACATACCAGCAGAGCTGTAAAGGCGAGAGGAATGAGAGGAATGGAACTTACTCGAGCGAATGGGTTCGATCAAATTATTGAGGTAACAAAAGCGGAAAAATATGTTTTAAAGGCGACGGTCCGTGTATTTCCTTAAGAGGGTGGATTATAATTGAATAAGTGTTACGATTAAAACACAGCCCTTTAAAAAGGCTGGAAGAATAGAATCGGTGTGACGTTGTCGCGGTTTCACCCTCAGTAAATGTTGAATACCATTGTAAGATACAAATGATGGCAATGCCAATGGGGCGAGGTGTAAATAAATCTCATGAGACATTCGGCTGAACTTAACTATGCAAGTCGGACTGTGGCTAATGTCAATCGTGTAGCAAGTTGTCGAGCGCCGGTTGAGGAAAGAAAGGGAAAACGTACTATAATGAAACGGAGGGCACACAGAGACAAGAAGACGATGTAGTTCCCGCACAAGAGATTTTTGGAGGACTGTACATTGAGAATGATGACACATGATGGAATAGCACGCTCGAAGAGTGTAAGGTTGAGGGGTTGGATTGTTTCGAAGATGTGAGCAGACAGGACCGAATAGCGAGGAGAAGAGAGAGATGTAGAGAGAGAAGAGAGAGAGAGAGAGAGAGAGAGAGGATTTGTCTATCTGCTTCACCGATCAATGTAGAGTGTCACGTAACATACTACAAATGTCATGTATATGTGGACGTTGGTTGCGTCTGGAATTTCCAGGTGGTTTTTTTTTATTAAAAGGACTAAATTATAGCAATAAAACGAGTATTACTTGGAAGGCTACATCAGATGTCAACATCTAAGACTCCTCTCTCTCTCCTCTCATCTCTCTCTCTCACCTCCCTCATCCTCCCACCCCCCCCCTCTCTCTCTCTCTCTCTCTCTATCTCTCTCTCTCTCTCTCTCTCTCCCTCTCTCTCTCTCTCTCCCTCCCTCCCTCTCCCTCTCTCTCTCTCTCTCTCTCTCTCTCTCTCTCTCTCTCTCTCTCTCTCTCTCTCTCTCTCTCTCTCTCTCTCCCTCACCCTCCCTCCCTCCCTCTCTCTCTCTCTCTCTCTCTCTCTCTCTCTCTCTCTCTCTCGCTCTCTCTCTCTCTCTCTCTCTCTCTCTCTCTCTCTCTCTCTCTCTCTCTCTCTCTTATTTGAAGAGGGAATGTATACACGAGGGACAACAAGTCGGGTGACGGTTACAGCTAAATTATGTCGTCTTTACTATAATATTACCTCTTGTACCGCTGAATGAACCAGATCGGCTTTTAAGTCCATTGCTTACTTATTACTTCCAGTGCCCACTTTCAAATGCATCAACCACAAATCGCTGAACTCTGCTCGACTGCTACTCCAAGCGGGGCCAACGTCAACGAGATTGTATGCCGGCAATCAAGCGAAACTCTTCTCCATCGAACAGTCAAATCTAAACAGATTACAAGCTATTAAGTAAAACTACTGTTAAACTGTCTACCTTTTTTGTCTGTCATCCTCCCTCCCACCGCCATCAAAAACAAACTGACGACTTGGTTGAAACACAATGTTATCAAGTATAATAATTGAAGGGTTCATTTCAATAGTGTGCCTAGATCTCTATGTCCTCTTTCGTGAAGAAGAAAAAAACAGGACATAGGGGGAATAAAAAGGACGTCATGCTTCCCGAAAAGTGTGAAAGTGATATATGAAAATACATCACGTGTACAGCCCTTTGAAACTTAGAAATCCCAAAGCCAACAGTGCCAAAGTCCATATTTTTGGCATTATCTCTTAATATGTAAGTGTGACTTAAACACACGATTGAAATGACCCCTTTAATTGATCATTACTGACCACGGTGAGAAGACACACGATGATAACTTTTAGCAGACGAGCCCATGCTTTAGTAGAAAAAAAAAACCAACAGACGTGTCAGACGTGTTAGACGTCAAGACGTTTATTTTCGGTGCGAGATGGTCACGAAGTATCACAACGTAATAGGTTAGTAAACAAATCGTCAACATTATTGCCATCGTTTGAGCTGCATTTCTGGAACGGGATAGATATCAATGGAGAGTTCAATCTCCTCTTCTTATTAGAAGATTGATAAAATATATCGTGCAGCACTGGTGGTGGGAGTGGTAGCAAAGTAGTCATTAGGAATGCGCCTATTTTTCTACTATAGGAGGTTTTATAAACGTATGAATCCTCTTCTTT
>JAXRKP010001976.1:67500-78808 GCA_037039925.1 Doris montereyensis | reverse complement strand
ACAATATCTCTAAAGGAGGTAAGTTTTGAATAGATAGCTAAATGCGTGATCAGTAAATACAAGAACATGATCAAGGCGTATCTTCTTCACTGACAGTTATCGACAGGAAGAACAGTTTTTTTAAGATGTATGCATAATTACAAGTTGCTATGATTCTCAAAAGCCAATGTGAGCTTGTCGAGAGAGAAATAGATCTACTCGACCCAGAATAGATGCCTTCACACGTTCTCACATAAATACCAAGTATGACGTATGTGACCTTTCCATTAACGTAAACCGATCTGATCTGGGATCGTATGGCATTTGGAGAGCAATGGAAAGTGTGAAACCGCGCCCTAGCACGGTGGTCGCTAATGGTAAAGCGGTGCTCTTTGCCACGAATGCCGCGACTTTTCGCACCAGTTACACAGGTATCCATAATTAGGTTTGTCCAAACATTGACACAATAACTAAGCATCTAAGAAAGACATTATGTAGGTAAGGAAGAATTGTCAACAAAGACAAAAATGCCATTATACAACATAGTTTATTGTTCTACTCTCCTCTATGGCAGTGAACCTGGACTTTAGACAGTAGAGAATACAGTAGAGCTGAAATGAAGTATCTCAGAAGAGAAGAAGGTAAAAATAAAAGAGATTAAATCATAATCACAACAATAAAAGATCAAACCAAAGCAAATGGCATAAAAACTAAGATAGAAATAAACCAACTGAGATGGTTTGGGCATGTAAACAGAATGAATGATAATAGAATAGTTAAATCAGTATACCATGCTAAAATCCAAGTTAAAAAGATCAATAGAAAGGAAGACATCGGAGAATGTGGGAAGAAGATATAAGAGAAGCGCTAAAGCAAGAACTTTAACCTTCACAGAAGGGAAACAGAAAATATCAGGATAGGGTAGCCTGGAAAAAAAGATCGATTGGGTATCTAAACCCATACGGAAAGTAGAATGGGAACTGATTTAGGAAAGACAGGAAACATTGACGAACCGCGAGTACTATTTCTTTGAAGTCGATCATGGATATGAAAAAATGAATTTATTCAATACCAACAAACTCGATACGAAAAGCAAACAATTCAAAAATAATTTCACCTCCAGCGCCTTCGTGCATCACACAAAGTGAACACAGTTTGCTGGGTTAAAAATAACCAGTACCTGTACGTGTTCGTATAGGGATTATGGGTTTTATTGCTTTGTTTTCTTGGGAACAACAATTATAATTGAAGGGGCTGGTTTCAATAGTGTGCATAAGTCACAATTGCGTCATTTAGAGAAAACTGCCAAGACCCATGGACTTAAACAGTATTGGCCATGGGAATTTCAAATTTTCAAACGGCTGTAAACGTGATGTGTTTTCATTATATCTTTTTCACACTTTTCAGGAAGCATGATTTTCATTTATTCCGTACGATAATCTCTCTGTCTCTTTTTTTCACGAATATGGACATAGGTACACTGAAATGACCCCTTCAATGAGTGATGTCAATTAGCGTTTAGCGCACGGTTTCTTAATGTTATTTCTATTGTTCCTAGCAAGAGACATGCGATTTCCTCGGTCAGCCACAACCAGTCGAAGAAGAACAGAAAGCAAAAATATTACCAACTATAGCGATGATTTTTTCAAAGATGGTTTTGTGGGCTGTGTCATTACTGCAGATCGGCACGATGCAATAATCAATTAATTTGAAATGGAGTGTCTTATTTTGTTTATATATTATTGATCTCCTCGTTCAATGCTCCATCATCGGTAGTCAAGTGAATTCTGAATCTTTATCACTCATCCATGTCACCCAAGTTTTTTTTAACATGCTCGGTATTTGTGAATATATTATATGAGACTGTACACAAAAAGTCAGTCTAGTAACTCTAGGCACCATACACAATACATCATTCAATAAGTCTAGGTACTACACACAATACATCAGTGTAATAACTCTTAGTACTACACACAATACATCAGTGTAATAACTAGGTAATATACACAATACACTACTCTACACTATACACACAATACACATCAGTGTAATAACCTAGGTAATATACACAATACATCAGTGTAATAACTCTAGGTAATACGTATACAGTCTAACAACTATAGGCACTATACACAATACATCAGTAATAACTCTAGGTAATATAGTTAATTAACACACACAGTATATAACATCAGTCTAATAACTCTAGGTACTAATACACAATACATCAGTCTAACTAACTCTAATAACCTAGGTACTATACACAATACATCAGTCCCTAATAACTCTAGGTACTATACACAATACATCAGTCTAATAACTCTAGGTACTATACACAATACATCAGTCTAATAACTCTAGGTAATATACACAATACATCAGTCTAATAACAAAATACAATCATCAGTCTAATAACTCTAGGTAATATACATAATACATCAGTCTAATAACTTTGGTAATATACACAATACATCAGTCTGAATAACTCAGTGTAATAACTCTAGTACTATACACAATACACCATTCCAATAACTCTAGGTCTAACACATAATCAGGTAATATACAATATATCAGTCTCAGTCTAACAACTATAGGCACTATACAATACATCAGTGTAATAACTCTACACAATACATCAGTCTAATAACTGCATAGGTAGTCAGTGTAATAACCTAGGTACTATACATCAGTGTAAAATAACTCCAGGTACTATACACAGCCATCAGTCTGATAACTCTAGGTACTATACACAATACATCAGTCTGGTAACTCTAGGTAACACAATACATCAGTCTTAATAACATCAGTCTGATAACTCAGGTACTAATACATCAGTCTAATAACTCTAGGTAATAACTATACACAATACATCAGTCTGACTAACTCATATGGTAATATACACACAATACATCAGTCTGATAACTCTAGGTACTATACACAATACATCAGTCTGGTAACTCTAGGTACTATACATTAATACATCAGTCTAATAACTCTAGGTAATAACTATACACAATACATCAGTCTGGTAACTCTAGGTAATATACACAATACATCAGTGTAATAACTCTAGGTACTATACACAATACATCAGTCTAATAACACAATCTAGGTAACTCTAGGTAATATACACACATCAATACATCAGTGTAATAACTCTAGGTAATATACACAATACATCAGTCTGGTAACTCTAGGTACTATACACAATACATCAGTCTGATAATCAGTCTGGTAGGTACTATACACAATACATCAGTCTGATAACTCTAAGGTACTATACACAATACATCAGTCTGGTAACTCTAGGTACTATACACAATACATCAGTCTGATCTGATAACTCTATGTACTATACACAATACATCAGTCTGGTAACTCTAGGTACACAATACATCAGTGTAATAACTATACACAATACATTAGTCTGATAACTCTAACTCTATACTACATACACATCAGGTAATAACTATACACAATACATCTGTCTGGTAACTCTCAAATATACACAATACATCCAGTCTGGTAACTCTATACACACATACATCAGTCTGGTAACTCTACATTAGTCTGATAACTACAAACAATACATCAGTCTGGTAACTCTCAGTCTGGTAACTCTATATTATACACAATACATCAGTCTGGTACTATACGTGTAATAACTTCTAGGTAATATACACAATATACAATAATCAAAACATCAGTCTGATAACTCTAGGTACTATACACAATACATCAGTCTGATAACTCTAGGTACTATACACAATACATCAGTCTGATAACTCTACATCAGTCTGGTACTATACACAATACATCAGTCTGGTAACTCTAGGTACTATACACAATACATCAGTCTGGTAACTCTAGTCTGTACTATACACAATACATCAGTCTGATAACTCAATGTACTATACACAATACATCAGTGTAATAACTCAATGTACTATACACAATACATCAGTCTCTAGGTATAAACCCTCAAATGTCTGATAACTCTAGGTACTACACTAATATAACAGTACATACATCAGTCTAATAACTCAATGGTACTACACACAATACATCAGTCTGATAACTCTAGCAATATACACAATACATCAGTCTGATAACTCAGGTACTATTCACATACATCATCTGGTAACTCTAGGTACTACAAACAATACATCAGTCTGATTATACTCTACATCAGTCTGCAACTCTAGGTACTATACAGCACATTATAACCAATAGAACTAATCAGTGTTACTATACACAATACATCAGTCTGATAACTAGGTGCACATTATCCTGGTAACTCTAGGTAAACTAATAACTGTATTATATCAGTGTAATAAACTAGGTGTAATAACTTACATCAGTCTGGTAACTGGTACTATACACAATACATCAGTGTAATAATTCTACTGTATTATATCTAGAACTAACTGCATTAATTGTTGACTAGGTGCACATTATCCAATAGAACTAACTGTATTATATCTGATAAGACTAGGTGCACATTATCCAATAGAACTAACTGTATTATATCTGATAAGACTAGGCGCACATTATCCAATATAACTGATTATATCTAACTGTGCATTATATCTAACTGATAGACTAGGCGCATTATATGATATAACTAACTGTATTATATCGGAAGACTAGGCGCACATTATTATATGATATAACTAACTGTATTATATCTGATAAGACTAGGTGCACATTATATGATATAACTAACTGTATTATATCTGAGAAGACTAGGCGCACATTATATGATATAACTAACTGTATTATATCTGAGAAGACTAGGTCACATTATATGATATAACTAACTGTATTATATCTGATAAGACCAGGAGCACATTATATGATATAACTAAATGTATTATATCTGATAAGACTAGGCGCACATCATATGATATAACTAACTGTATTATATCTGATAAGGCTAGGTGTGCTATCTTTTTTAAAATTTATTTGACTATGTAGGCTACATGCCATGGGAGTAAGTGCACTATATCCGGTATAATAATGTCGCGTGTTTTGTCCAATATCATTAGGTTGTTAATCCTGTTTGTCTAGTATCAAAAATTGGACATTCTCATACTTGAACGTAGACTTTGCAGGAAGACAAAAGATTGTATGCGATGCAAAATTTAACTGCAGTTTATGGCACGCTATTATTAATATTTTTAATGTTGTTACGAAATGCAATGTTTGTCGAAGCAATAGGCCGTAATTTGCAAATTACTATGTTATCTTTAACACTACTGTGTGGGTGCCAATGACAGGTGCTGATGATTCTATGTCTTCCACTTTTCAAAAAAAAACAAACTTACACAGGGAAAAAAGCCACACAAGGCTATTGGATTTGGTTTTTAGAAAGAATTCACGTCTTGACATATCTGAAGGCACTCAGAGTTGCGTTCAATCATCACGTGACTTACAAGGTTGCCTCGCGTTCTTGCAATCTGATATAATGAAAACTGTTTGTCACACATACAAAGGCTTACACGACCAGGCTTCTAAATATCTCATGCGCTCTGATTGAGACCAAAGTTTGGGGGTTAGAAACCCTGACATCCTCAACGCAATAAAATATTTTTAAACGGTCAAAAAACCAAAATTCGCTGACCAACCTTTTTTGTAATGCCACACCACTGTCTGGAATACTGTCTACAAAACCAGAAACTGTACTAACTACACAACTTCTAAATCACATCTTAAAACAGAACTATTCCGGCTAGTATATCATTAGCGCCTTGGAGCATGCGAAATGGATTAAGTGCGCTACACAACTGACTTATAATCATCATTAAAAATAGTCGCCACTAAGATCATTAATACTGTGAAGCCTTCGGAGTACGTAAGGTAGTCTATTGAAAATATGTCTTTCTTTATGGAAAATGTAGCTCCGAAAATTCATTGAAAATTAGATCATTGTAGTTCGCTTTGTGTGACGTCGGTGACCGAGTGATTAGGCAACTGGACTTGGGATCACCAGTCCCCGGGTTCGGATTCTAGCAAAGCTAGCTCCGACGTTGTATTCCTTAGGAATGATACTTAATACGCATGCAAATGGGTGCAAAAACTAGGTTGGGAGTAAAACCTTCGTGAGACTAACGTCCGGTCCAAAAGGTGATTATCATCGCCTGTTCCACTTCACGATATAACACCCGAATATGCCCCGGCTCTATAGGCCGTAATGGCCTTAAGGTAACTTTTATGGCTCACTTTCTGTGTCCAATACTCTAAACATCTCGGCTTAAGAGATAGTATGTACTATCTGCTATCGTACAACGGGAAAATATACATCACTCTATTCGTTCTCATTTCCGTGAACGAGTAGAATAAGCAGGCAGAGAAAGTTTTATTATGATGAAATGATGGTTTCCAGCCTGATATATTTTAACATCTGTTAAACTATGCATTAAGAATGGGTTTTTTTCGAGCGTTATTGAATGGAGAAGATGAACTTTCTGAAATGAAAAAGACAGAATATGTTCATTTGTTATGCAAGAAATTCCACCACGAATCCACATTTGGTTTTCCACATTTTTCACAAATCCACATTTGTACTGTAGCTGCTTGAGTTTGAACCTAAGTGTTTCATTTACCTTCTTCAAGCCTTTACGTGATACTTCATTTAACTGAAGTATCCTCCTGAATTTTCTGTCATGCAAGTCAGTAGACGTGAACTCATTAAGCCCAGTAGCGTGGTGTGTGCTTTAATTTCGGCCACGCAGCCAGAATTCACGGGGTTGGGTAGCTATTGGTAACCTCATTGTCAGAAATGGCGCTTTTCCCTAGATGACCTACTTTGGCGTTGCTTCTCATGAGATACTCATTACTGTGAAAACATGCCGCCCTGTCAAAACGACAGCTCTTAGATATTATATGAATTATAGATCCTTCAGAGTATAAGTATTAATCTACGTGTTCTCATGTAATAAGATTCCATTAAAACATGGAAAACAGATTGTATTTCACACCAGGGTGGTTGAAATGAAGCTTGGTTGGATTTAGTTGCAGTTTACGGGGAATAGTCTCAAAGATTGCCTTGTATGTAGGAAGCGATGTGTTGTAACGTGAACAGAAAAGAAAAATGGACGTGGAAGCGCGAGAGGCAACGATGGAACATTCAAGAAAAAAGAGTTTCTTCCCGAACGCCAAGAGTTAAACTTCTACCTTATTCCATTTTAGTGTGAACGATAAACCTGAATTTGTCGTTGTTTCTTCACAGATCATTTCTGTTTTAAATCGCGGTTTAATGAAGATGTTTTATGGTTGTTGTGTTTTGGTCTTGTTGTTGTTGGGTTTTTTTTTACCAAAGCCTACGAGCTGCTAAAATCAATCGTGAAAAGCAATTAATTTCTTAACGTGTTATCTTTCGATCATTTGGGGTTTTCTAAAGTCATACACCCGAAAGTAGAATGGGAGCTGATAAAAAAAGACAGAAAATAATTCTGAATGATAGTCTTTTTGGATTTTCTGTGCTCATCAGGCTGTAGTATTTAATGATTGATTGGAAATTGAAAAAACAAGGAAAGTAACATATTATTTATATGATTATAAGAGAGAGAGAGAGAGAGAGAGAGAGAGAGAGAGAGAGAGAGAGAGAGAGAGAGAGAGAGAGAGAGAGAGAGAGAGAGAGAGAGAAGAGAGAGAGAGAGAGAGAGAGAGAGAGAGAGAGAGAGAGAGAGAGAGAGAGAGAGAGAGAGAGAGAGATGTCATTTTGTCACCGAAGGCTGTCGTTGAATCTAGAGCATGAATCTAGATCTAAAAATCTAAATCTAAATCTTTTGAGGGCTAGACTTAATGTCTTCTGTTACTGCTAGGGAGAGTGACCTCGCGGAGTAATATTCATATCCTTTCAGAGGTGATGTAGGTCATTTGACCTTTAAATGCCCCATACATTTCAAAATAATCATTGAGTTTTAAAAATGAATGAACATATAGTAATCAATAAGAACAATGCAGATTCATTCATCATACAAATATTTTAAATTATAGAGCTCCATATCAATGGCATTTTTAAAAGAATTAATACTGTTTGCAGTTTTTGTTTTGAACAGTAAATTATTCCATAATCTAACTGTTAGTATAATTAAAACATTATATCTCACAGAAGTACAACTTCCCGTAATGTATCTTAAGTCTATCTCCCCCTAGTAAACTTCACCTGAGAATAGTTGAAAAAATGATTTATAATCAATACTATCTAAGTTATGAACAATTTTATACAATTGGATAAGATACCCCGTTTTCTTCTGTATTTTAGTGAGGAGAGTCGAAGAAATTTCAATCTTATATACTATATTATGACATATCACCATGCTCCAATTCTCTCAATAACCTTATCGTTCGTCTTTGTACTTTTTCTAAAAGAATTGATTGCCATTTAAATAAAGGCCAATTTTCATATTTAAATATAGGTCGAATAACAGTTTTATAAATTGTAAGAAACAGGTTTACATCCAAACTTCCAGTAAAGCAAATTTTCTACTCCTAACGAGGTTCAAAAGGCATCATTTCACTAGTGAAAATGAATTGTATTTCACCGGAAGTTTGATGATAAAAAGTGTCAATGTATGAGATAATGTTATGCGTTATTTCTTTATGAACTGTATAAATAATCACTAATTCCATAAAATCATTTAATGGCCATTCACATCCTTTTGGCTTAAATCGGTCATCGTACCATTGTGGTAAATCCAGCATCCTTCAGAGATTGAACCGCAACTGTAGTAATATAATGTTAGCGCGGCCATGACACACCACTTGCTAACATTAGTAACGGTGAGACAGGTTCTTATCGATCTTTGTTTTGTTTTGCCTGGTCATGTGACTGCTGATACGTTCGCATGGAAGCATATTTCATCTTTGGAACTCATTGAGCCACGGCAGACCGCCCTCGCTCTTCGTTGTATCCATATCACTCAACAACCAATATTATTCTTTGCTGGGTTTTTTTCTTTTTTCATCTTCGTTTTATTTTTATGTCTTTACATTCATTAGGAATTTTGTTGGATTACTTGTTAATAAGAAAATAAATTATACATTTTATTATTTTTAGAAAGAAATGTTTTTCAGACACCTCATTTAAGCTCCATGGATTTCGATTTCCTTTCTGCTTGTTCTTCTTACAAAGAAACTTTACACGGATATTTACATTTTTAGTCGGAGAAAAAAAGTAAACTCATCATTGAAGTGAAGTAAATCATTCTTCAACATGAGAATTCCATAATATTGAAAAGTTTTGTTTTAAACAAGTCATGGTGCATTCTGATGAACATGAGAGGGCAGAATGGATATCAATGATAACCAGATACTTGTGGATTGTAAGTAACTTTCTTATCTTATATTTACGAATCTATTGTATCAATATTAACATGCTGTTTAAATGTAGGTTGTAAAAATAATCATTGATTTACTTTTATCTCAAAGACTTTTTGAAAACCCTCGCCTTAAAGGCGCTTTTCCACAGAAAAAATATTTATCCATTCCTGTTATGTATGTCTGCAGTGTTGCCATGTTTAATAGAAAGACAAACAGTGAGGCAAGGGCATGCCGAAAGCGAAGGATAATGACATGAAATAATATTAAAACCACCTTGTTTAGTAGCGTGTTTTATTATCATGGCGAGGCGATGGATGCCGACACAAAAGTCACAAGTTCAATCCCCTTGGTGGCCAATATATTGTTTTGTGTCTATTCCTTGTATCTGTCTCGTCTTTGTTCCTATGGGGATTCAATATTACTTAATGTTATCATCCTTCATGTCTAGTAGAGTGTAAAAACAAAAAGGCAACGATTCTAAAAGAGAGTGTCAAATAGTGAGCTGATGGAGTTTCAGTCTTAATCGCTTGATGAGAGACCGGTTTTGTAATGCAGGGCGTCTGATGTCCTCAACAGATCTTGAAATATATCATGAACATAAAATTTTGAAACTGTCTTCATGAATTTGAAAGAAATACAGTTGGAAGGAATTCGAAAAAGAAAGTAAGATAATTTAGTAGTAGAGGCGTTGTAGCTGAACTGTAGTATTATAGAGGCGTTGCAGCCGAACTGTAGTGTTCTAGAGGCGTTGTAGCTGAACTGTAGTGTTGTAGAGGCGCTGTAGCTGAACTGTAGTGTTGTAGAGGCGTTGTAGCTGAACTGTAGTGTTGTGGAGGCGTTGTAGCTGAACTGTAGTGTTGTAGAGGCGTTGTTGTAGCTGAATGTAGTGTTGTAAAGGCGTTGTAGCTGAACTGTAGTGTTGTAAATGCGTTGTAGCTGAATTGTAGTGTTGTAGAGGTCGTTGTAGCTGAACTGTAGTGTTGTGGAGGCGTTGTATTTGAACTGTAGTGTTGTAGAGGCGTTGTCGCTGAATTGTAGTGTTGTAGAGGCGTTGTAGCTGAACTGTAGTGTTGTAGAGGCGTTGTAGCTGAATTGTAGTGTTATGAAGGCGTTGTAGCTGAACTGTAGTGTTGTATGTTGTAGAGATGTTGTAGCTGAACTGTAGTGTTGTAGAGGCGTTGTAGCTGAACTGTAGTGTTGTGGAGACGTTGTAGCTGAACTGTAGTGTTGTAGAGGCGTTGTAGCTGAACTGTAGTGTTGTAGAGGCGTTGTAGCTGAACTGTAGTGTTGTAGAGACGTTGTAGCTGAACTGTAGTGTTGTGGAGGCGTTGTAGCTGAACTGTAGTGTTGTAGAGGCGTTGTAGCTGAATCGTAGTGTTATGGAGGCGTTGTAGCTGAACTGTAGTGTTGTAGAGGCGTTTTAGCTGAACTGTAGTGTTGTGAGGCGTTGTAGCTGAACTGTAGTGTTGTAGACACTGAACTATGTGTTGTGGCTGCACTGTGTGTTGTAAGGCGTTGTAGCTGAATTGTAGTGTTGTAAGGTTGGGGCGGGGTTGTCACATTGTTCTACCCTTCGGAAAGGTTGTACTTTACTCTATTTTCCTCAGACGTTGATTCAGGTGTGAATGAATATCAAGCTAAAGGTAGCGACAACTGATCTTGTCAGTAGCTGAACTGTAGTGTTGTGAGGCCTGAACTGTAGGTGTGTGTACTGAATGTAGTGTTGTACAAGAGTTGCGAAGGACTTTGAATGAAACGGCCTGCGGGAGGGGGAGGGATAAATGATGTACAGTCGGTGAGCCTGCATTTGTGCGGGGATACTGTACTATGGATACTTCTTTATCTTTATTTGTTTTTGTCTCACGAACAAAGTTATGTGATATAGTCATGGTGGCATTGGCTCACAACGTTATTATTGTTTACTCTAAATTCAGTAATAATTCCAAGTAAACGTAGCGACAGATCTTGTCAAAGCGTTAGTAACAATTGTACTGGATATTCC
>JAXRKP010001976.1:55000-62500 GCA_037039925.1 Doris montereyensis | reverse complement strand
TTTTTTTTATTTCTTTGTATTATAATGGAACGTAAAACAAAAACAAAACAAAAAACAAACAAAAAAAAAGCACTTTATCGGGTGGTTTACTAATATAATTTAACACGTTGACATAATACATTTTTTAGCCCCATAAAAGTGTGGTCCTGCATAGGATTAAGGTGAGGTGAAAACAAAATTGGCACCATTGTGCACCGGTAAACCAGCACAGCACGAAAAAGGATTCATACATTACTCATGATAATAATACATCTTATGTAAATTTGAACAGTCACAAGTCAGAGCTGTTGTCAGAGATTTACTTTAAAATCCTTTCATCGTGAGTAACACATACTTGCCGTAACACCTGTATAAATTTGTGTGTTGTTAAATTGCAAACAGAGAAATCTCATATAGATGAAATATTTGCTTCGAGAGAACTGTAGCCTTCTGGTCTCAGACTTTGAAAAAAAACAATTTGTTGGTTCATGATAAACGTAACGACTACCTGCGAAAAGGCCTTCGTAGCTCAGTCAGTCGGCAGAGTGTCTTCCCACCACGTGGGATGCATGAGTTCTATTCCCAGTCTGGGCAAATATTTCGGGCCGTCCTGTCGATTCAGTAGCAGCGAAATGGGTAGCTATATCTTTTCAAACTCGGGAAAGACATTAAAGGTGGTGTGGAAAGCAATGCCAAGCAATACCACACCATACCGTATGCCAGAAAAATCCTGGCCAGGACGCTACTCTGATTCTCATGCGTGCCTTTTCATGAAAAAGCTCTACTCCTGATTCTCGTGGTGCCTAGAAAAAGCCAGGACGCTATCTGTCTCGATTCTTCATGCGGCTTAGAAAAAGCCAGTGACATTACTCCTGATTCTCATGCGTGCCTAGAAAAAGCCAGGACGCTACTAGTGATTCTCATGCGTGCCTAGAAAAAGCCAGACGCTACTCCTGACTCATGCGTGCCTAGAAAAGCCGGGACGCTACTAGTAGTATCATAGTAGTGCCTAGAAAAAGCCAGTAGACTCTAGTACTGATTCTCAGTAGGAGGGCCTGAAGAAAAAAGAAGAGACTCTATCCTGATTCCTGCGTGCCTAAAAAAGCAGGAACTCTAACCCTGAATAATGCGTGCCTAGAAAAAGCCAGACTCTACTCCTGATTCCCATGCGTCTGAAAAAGCCAGAACTCTACTCCTGATTCCCATTCTCGTGCCTAGAAAAAGCCAGGACTCTACTCCTGATTCCCATGTAGTTTCCTAGAAAAAGCGACTACTCCTGATTCCCATGCGTGCCTAGAAAAAGCCAGGACTCTACATCCTGATTCCCATGCACTGCCTAGGAAAGCCAGGACTCTGCTCCTGATTCCCCATGTTGTCTAGAAAAGCCAGGACTCTACTCCTGATTCCCATGCGTGCCTAGAAAAAGCCTATTAACTCCTGATTCCCAAAGCCTAGAAAAAGCCAGGACTCTACTCCTGATTCTCATGCGTGCCTAGAAAAAGCCAGGACTCTGAATCCTGATTCCCATGCGTGCCTAGAAAAGCATTGACTCTACTCCTGATTCTCATGCGTGCCAGAAAAACGCCAGGACTCCTTTGTATTATAATGGAACGTGCCTAGAAAAAGCCAGAAACTCTCATTATCGGCGTGCCTAGAAAAAGCCAGGACTTGACTCCTGATTCTCATGCAGAAAAAGCCAGGACCTACTCAGGATTATCATGAGTGCCTGAAAAAGCCAGGACTCTACTCCTGATTCTCATGCGTGCCTAGAAAAAAGCCAGGACTCTACTCCTGATTATCATGCGTGCCTAGAAAAGCCAAGGACTCTACTCAGAGATTCTCATGCGTGCTAGAAAAATACAGGACTCTACTCCTGATTATCATTTGTGCCTAGAAAAAGCCAGGACTCTACTCCTGATTATCATGCTTGCCTAAAAACTGTAGCTTCTCGTCGTCATGTTTTAAAGCTAAACACGACGTTGAATCATGACAATGATCGTTATCATCGTCGTCGAAAAGGCAAAGCGTAGCTTACGTTGAATCACAGGACAAAGATCACGTGGGATGGTCATATTTTCAAAGCTAAGACGTTGAATCATATGACAAAGATCAGTTACTGTCGTCATGTTTCAAAGCCTGATTCATGTTTCAAAGCTAAACACGACGTTGAATCACCTGACAAAGATCAGTCTACCACCGTTCGTCATGTTGCAAAAAAGCTAGGACTCTACTCCCTGATTCTCATGCATGCCTAGAAAATCCAGGACTCTACATGTCCTGATTCCCATGCGTGCCTAGAAAAACGACGGAATCATATCCAAAGATTCAGTCCACCGTCGTCCTGGAAAAGCCAAACTCGACGTCCTGATTCCCATGCGTGCCAAAGAAAAGCCAGGACTCTACTCCTGATTCAAATAAACACAACTTGAATCAAGCCAAAGATCTCTACTCATGATTCCATGTTTCAAAGAAAAAGCCACGACTTACTCCTGATTCTCATGACATCTATCGTCGTCGTTTTTCAAAGCCTAAAAAACGTTGAACTCATGACAAAGATCAGTTATCATGTCGTCATGTTCAAAGCTAAACACGACTTGAATCTCATGCCTAGAAAATCCAGGACTCTACTCCTGATTATCATCAAAGCCTAGAAAAAGCCAGGAATCTACTCCTGATTCTTATGTCGTCCTAGAAAAAGCCAGGACTCTACGTTGAATTATCATGACAAAGATCAGAAAAAGCCATGTTTCTACTCCTGATTATCATGAATGCCATGAAAAAGACAGACTCTCTCCTGACAAAATATCATGCGTGCCTAGAAAAAGATCAGGACTCTACTCCTGATTCACATGACAAAGAAAAGTTACTGTCGTCATCATGTTTCAAAGCTAAACACGACGTTGAATCACATGACAAAGATCATTTACTGTCGTCGTCATGTTTCAAAACTAAACACGACGTTGAATCACATGACAAAGATCAGTTACATGGTCGTCATGTTTCAAAGCTAAACACGACGTTGAATCATATGACAAAGATCAGTTACTGTCGTCATGTTTCAAAGCTAAACACGACGTTGAATCACATGACAAAGATCAGTTACTGTCGTCATGTTTCAAAGCTAAACACGACGTTGAATCACATGACAAAGATCAGACTTACTTCCTTGTCGTCCTGTTTCAAAGCTAAACACGACGTTGAATCACATGACAAAGATCAGTTACTGTCGTTGATCATGTTTCAAAGCAAACACGACGTTGAATCATATGACAAAGATCAGTTACTGAGACGTCGTCATGTTTCAAAGCTAAACACGACGTTGAATCACATGACAAGATCCCAGTTACCACCGTCGTCCTGTTTCAAAGCTAAACACGACGTTGAATTTATAAACAGAATTAACAAAGATCAGTTATTGATGTTTTTGTCAAAATTTCCCTGAAGCTAAACACGACGTTGCATCATTCATATGAAGAAGACAAAAAATTAGTTACCATCGTCGTCGTTTTTCAAAGCTAAACACAACGTTGAATCACATGACAAAGATCAACATTTTTATGGTCGTCATGTTTCAAAGCTAAACACGACGTTGAATCACATGACAAAGATCAGTTTTACGACCTTTAATTTGTCCTCATCACTGTCATTATGTTTATAAACAGAATCAAAGCTAAAAAGCAAAACGTTGAATCATATGACAAAGATCAGTTACTCCCCTCGTCATGTTGGTCAGTTTCTTGTGAAACAAGACGTTTGAGGAAGGAGAGAAGTGTGATCTGAGGGGTTTTGATAGGATTTTTTAAATTTTGTTTTGCCGTGAGCTAAACACGACGTGCTGAATTAGTGTGTGTGACAAGTGTGTGTGAGGGGAGTCTAGTGTGTGTGAGGGGAGGCTAGTGTTTCAAAGCTAAACACGACGTTGAGTTGTGTGATGACAAAGATCAGTTACTGTCGTCATGTTTCAAAACTAAACAAATGATGTTGAATCACATGACAAAGATCAGTTACTGTCGTCGTCCTGTTTCAAAGTGTGTCAAAGGGACATTAGTGTGTGTGAAACACGACGTTGAATCACATGACAAAGATCAGTGTTATCATCGTCATTATGTTTCAAAGCTAAACACGACGTTGAATCACATGACAAAGATCAGTTACTGTCGTCGTCATGTTTCAAAACTAAACACGACGTTGAATCACATGACAAAGATCAGTTAGGAGGATGTCGTCATGTTTCAAAACTAAACACGATGTTGAATCACATGACAAAGATCAGTTACTGTGTGTCGTCATGTTTCAAAACTAAACACGATGTTGAATCACATGACAAAGATCAGTTACTGTCGTCATGTTTCAAAGCTAAACACGACGTTGAATCACATGACAAAGATCATTTACTGTCGTCGTCATGTTTCAAAACTAAACACGACGTTGAATCACATGACAAAGATCATTTACTGTCGTCGTCATGTTTCAAAACTAAACACGACGTTGAATCACATGACAAAGATCAGTTACTGTCGTCGTCATGTTTCAAAACTAAACACGACGTTGAATCACATGACAAAGATCCATCGTCGTCGTGGACGCTAAAGAAATGTCAGTTAACTGGATTTGATTTGTTTTGATTTGATTTGACTTGTGATTTTGATTTGATTTGATTTGCTTTGATTTGATTTGATTTTCCCTCACATCCACAACGAAGATAACTAATAATCATACATCTGACACTAAAGGAAATACCAAAAAACAAAACGAACCAATTGTCAATGGATACATTTAGATGAACATAGAGCCAGACATAAAATTGATATTTTCTTTAGGCACTAGGCTATAAATAAGGAACTCTTATTTCATTAGATCAAACATAAGTTAATATAAAAACAACCAGATGAGACTGTCAGGACATACATGATTCCGTCTTCAAACATTTAATTTGTCACCTGCATTCATATAAACCCAAGTACAGTAAGGCTGTGGAATGGATTGTCTTTTTTTCAACAGAAATAAAACCCATTAATAGCATTGAAGACTTTATAAACAGAATTAAACACATCACTTTAAAACCAAGATTGGATTGATGTTTTTTTGGGGTTAAATCAAAATATGCCAGCGCTGACAGCTGACTATAAGAGATGAGTTGGTCAGTTATTCTGATGAAGAAGACGAAAGAGAAGAAGAGGAAGGTGATCTCAGGGGTTTTGATAGGATTTTTTAAATTTTGTTTTGCCGGACTGCCCTCTAAACAGCCAAGGGATCTTTAACGTGCACAGAGTGCTGTAATGTGCACACGGGACATCATTTTTATCGTCCGTCTCCGGTGGGACTAGGTGTCGATTCACCTACCCAGATCGAGAGTTGGGGGGGTAAAGGGAATGGAGATTTTGTTTACGACCTTTTGGGTTGAGAGGCCGATACCATGCCACTGGACTACCGAGTCCTTCCTCTCCCCCTTCCCTAAACGGGATAACAAATCTTGTTTGTCTTCTTAATTGTTTAAATTCAGAATAAAATAACAATTCATAGACGTTATTATGATTCCTTTCAAAAAGCAAAATTTGATTTTTCAACCAAAGATAGCTAGTAACTACAAAGAACGTGTTTTTCTCCTCTCCCACCCCCCCCCAGTTTCTTGTGAAGAGAGGAAGTTAATGTTTGTGGAAGGAGGCTAGTATGTGTGAGGGTAGGCTAGTCTGTGTGAGGGGAAGATGTTGTGTGTGAGTGTGTGAGGGAAGGCTAGTGTGTGTGAGGAAGGCTAGTGTGTGTGAGGGGAGGCTAGTGTGTGAGGGAAGGCTAGTGTGTGTGAGGGGAGGCTGAGTAGTGTGAAGGAGGCTAGTGTGTGTGAGGGGAGGCTAGTGTGTGTGAGGGGAGGCTAGTGTGTGTGAGGGGAGGCTAGTGTGTGTGAAGGAGGCTAGTGTGTGTGAGGAGGCTAGTTGTGTGTGAGAGGAGGTGTGAGTGTGAAGGAGGCTAGTGTGTGTGAGGAGGATAGTGTGGAAGGGAGGCTAGTGTGTGTGAGGGGAGGCTAGTGTGTGTGAGAGGAGGTGTCTGGGAGTAGTGAAGGAGGCTAGTGTGTGTGAGGGAGGATAGTGTGTGAAGGGAGGCTAGTGTGTGTGAGGGGAGGCTAGTGTGTGAAGGAGGCTAGTGTGTGTGAGGGGAGGATAGTGTGTGAAGGGAGGCTAGTGTGTGAGGAGGCTGTGTGTGTGAGGAAGGGAGGCTGAGTCTGTGTGAGGGGGAGGATAGTGTGTGTGAAGAGAGGCTAGTGTGTGTGAGGGAGGTTGGAGTGTGAAGGGAGGCTAGTGTGTGAAGGGAGGCTAGTGTGTGTGAGGGGAGGGTGTGTGTGAGGATAGTCTGTGTGAAGGAGGCTAGTGTGTGTGAGGAGGCTAGTGTGTGTGGGAGGGAGGCTAGTGAGTGTGAAGGGAGGCTAGTGTGTCTGAGGAGGCTAGTGTGTGTGGAGGGGAGGCTCTCTGTGAGGAGGCTAGTGTGTATGAGTCTCTGTGAGGGGAGGCTCTGTGAGGGGAGGCTAGTCTGTGTGAGTCTGTTCTCTCTCTCTCTAGTGTCTGTGAAGGGAGGCTGTGTGTGGAGGATAGGCTCTGTGTGTGTGTGTGTGAGGAGTCTCTCTTGTGTCTCTCTCTCTCTAGTGTGTGTCCCTCTTCTGTGAGGAGGCTGGTGTGTGTGAGGGGCTCTCTGTGGGGAGGCTAGTGTGTGTGTGAGGAGAGGCTAGTGTGTGTGAGGAGAGGCTCTCTGTGTGTGTGTGTGTGAGGGGAGGCTAGGTGTCTGTGAAGGGAGGCTAGTGTGTGTGAGGGAAGGTTGGAGTGTGAAGAGTCTGTCTGTGTGTCTGTCTCTCTGTTTGAGAGGAGGCTAGTGAGTGTGAGGGGAGGCTAGTGTGTGTGAGTGTGTGTGAGGAAGGCGTGTGTGTGTGACGGGAGGCTAGTGTTTGTGAAAGGATTCTAGTGTATGTGATTGTATATGAGGGGATGCTAGTGTATCTGGAGTATGTATGAAGGGAGGCTAGTGTGTGTGTGTGAGGGGAGGCTAGTATCTGTGAGTCTGTGTGTGTGTGAGGGGAGGCTAGTGTATCTGAGTATGTATGAAGGGAGGCTAGTGTGTGTGTGAGAGAGGCTAGTATCTGTGAGTGAGTGTGTGTGAGGAGGCTCTCTGTGTGAGTGGGTATGAAGGAGGCTAGTGTGTATGAGGGGGAGGGGAGCAGTCTCTAGTGGGGGGAGGGCTCTCTCTCTCTTGACTACGAAACAAGTTTGCTTGCAAACTCTCTCTCTGGTATTTCGGACGGGAGATCCCCTGTCCCCCTACTCTCTCTCTCTTCTCTATCCTCAATAAATACTTCCTCTAAGATTTGCTCTCCCAGCTTCTCTCTCTCTCTCTCTCTCTCTCTCTCTCTCTCTCTCTCTCTCTCTCTCTCTCTCTCAGTGATGCCTTCACACAATGTGCTGTAATATGTTATTCATTTCCATTGTACTTGAAAAGTCTTATTGTCTTGTTTTTGTTCAAGTTTATGAAAATGTCTAC
>JAXRKP010001976.1:40000-45000 GCA_037039925.1 Doris montereyensis | reverse complement strand
CTTTGATATCCTTAGGCGAAATATGACAATAAGTGACAACTCCACTAAGAAAGACAGAACACTTTGTATTATACTTGATATCCTTAGTAAGTAGGTGATAGACCAGAGGTATGTTCCGTAGACAATTGCTTGACAACGCTTCAGGCATCCTCTTTCGCAACCAACGCTTGAAAGCCATCGAAAAGCGGCTTGGTGGTAAAAGTAGGCTATCTATAGAACCTACCAGTCATTCTAAATCAACGCGAGATAACAGGACACTTAAGACTCTAGAAATCCAAGGATATTATCGTATTAAATGCTATGTTAATTCGATTTGAATGACCCACATCCACAACTAAGATGAGGTCACGGATTTTGGCCGGAATTTTAATCTTGACCAAACTGCCCTGTAGACAGGAAATGTTCTTTAACGAGCACAGAGTGTTGTGATCTGCACTCGGCGCCTCCTTTTCATTGTCAGCTCCCGATGGGACTAGGTGTCGATTCACCTTCCTGGTCCAGGAGGGGAGGAGACGGGTGCGGTTATTCGAAAAAGTTAGAGAGGCTTGAACCCAAGAGGGACTCGGGGATCCAGAGTGCAAAAGTATCAGTCCATCAACCAAATGATCGTGGGTTCAAGCCCATACGGTTGAAAACAATTATTGCTTTGTTAGATTCATGTCAATATTATAGTGGTGCAATATTTTCGAATCATGGGATAACTTTGACAATAAGCATTTTGATTGTTATTAATGACTGCTGTCATCTCAATCACAAGTCCAACTGTTCAATTCTAGAGTTTTTTCTCTCAAACAGTTTCTAGTTTGTCCAAAATAAAATATCGAGATTAGCAGACCTGTTGGTAAGCGGATTAACAAACGGCTGTGCTATGCAACACGCATCTGGATGTCTAAACCTAAGATCCCCTCAGCCCATCTGTATGGTCGGGCATAAGATGCCATTGACCTAAAGATACAGATAAAGATGGATGTATAATTCGTACCGTATCCCCGTACAAGGTACAGGCTTACCGTCTATACATAATTTATCCCCAAGCAGGATATTGTATTCAAAGTCATTATCAATTCCATGGGCAGCATATTTCAATACAGCAGCCTGTTGGGCGCTTCGCACTAACACTCTGACAAGATCTTTCTCTACCTATAGATAGGTACTCATTCACACCTGAGTTAAGTGAGGAAAGTAGAATGAAATACCTTTCCTAAGAGTACACCTTTATGAGAGAGAGAGAAAAAAGACACACGATGAGTGCAATATTGTATTATTATCCCGTCTAAAACAAAGAGTGAGGCAATTTTTTTTATTCCTTAACACATTATTGTATATAGTGCTCATAAGGAATGAAATTGTCATATAAAGTCAATGCGTCATATTTCTCAGCTGCTTGCGTTTCACAAATTGAAATAATCCTGTCATTCATTGTATTTTCAGGAATTTATCCTCCTACAGTTGCAAGTTCAACATCATGATGGTATATTCCTCCCTGGACATTTCTGTATGGATTTTAGTAGCCTTCACCTTTGAAAGGATTCTATCCGTTTACGTCCCACATAAGATCAGATCCTACTGCACTCAGTATCTTCCTGCGTCATCATCAGCATAATTGTTCTCGTATTTCTAGCCCTCAATTCTCATTTTTTAGTCGGATTCGGCTCTATCAACGTGCACATATCTCCAAACACGACACACCGTGTTCCGTGTTATCCATTGAAACCACGTTACGCTCGATTCATCAAAATCACGTGGCCTTGGATCGATTTCAGTGTCTTCAATTTGATACCGTGCTTGGTATTCATATTCGGCAACACATGCATCGCTGTGAAAGTTCTGGCCAGTCGTCGGAAAGCAAAACGTGTTGCACCTTCAGACGCCATGTTGACACAAAACGTCACGGCTTCCAACTGCCAACAAAGGGACAACGTTAGGATGCAAGTTACGTCATCCAGACCCAACAAGACGTCATCAATGACAGCCATACTTATTTTGTTAAACTTTCTTTTTCACCACAACAACGCCAGTTAGTGTGTACTTCATCGTTGAATCAATTGGATCAGAGAGGCCAAAACCGAATCAGACTACGCCCTTATAGACCTCACATTTACAGTGGTGAACCTGATTATGTACGTGAACAATGCTACAAATTTCATTCTCTATTGCATCAGTGGATCTAGATTTCGGAAAGAGCTCAAATTCATGTTTCTACCCAAACATAACCGAGTGCACCCAGAGGGTAACCATGAGGCAGCGAACCGTGAAAATGTCCGGGAAGTCGTTCACCAAAGAACTGTATCCACAACGTTGGCTCCCCCAGTCAAGACGATTGCAATGACACGAGATTATAAGTTCCGATTTTCGTAACACATATCATTCTCTCCCCCCCCCCACCCGTACCCCTACTTAACCCATGTCCACTATGATAACGTGTGTGAATAAGTGTAGGGAAGATTTTTATATATTGGTAAAATATTGATAATTTCATCCAACATGCTTAATGATAGAAAAATTATTTTTTGAAGATTCTCTACTGTTGTAATACAAAACAAAGCGCTTGTTAGTATAGTTGGACATTCTTTCGTCTTCTTTTTAATCATGATCAGTGGATAAGTTACACACACTGCCCTGATCACAGTTTTCGAGAAACGGTGACAAGTATCATGTCCCATCTATACACTGACTACACTTTCATCTCGAGTAGCTCGAGCGCGAGGATTTTTTTCGAGATTGTTTTCGAAATAATGTTTCCGAATTCGTTTGGCTTTGGAGTAAAAATCTGCGTCAAACTAGCGCCCTGTCCAGGAGGTGATTATTCTCACCTGTTCCGCTTCATGCTATAGAAACAGAGATAAGCTCCGAGTCCATGGACCATAACGGCCTTGAAGTCACTTTACTTACTTGTTGATGTGGGTTGAGGTTGTTTTTTTACTAGTCTTTGAAGACAAGTAAATCCTGTATGTGCGCATTGTATATAAACATAATATTATTATCCTTCGGAAACGTATAACGTTTTTCTCTCATTATTATTGCTAAATCAAGAATGATGTACTTATTGCTATAATATGATCACCATGGCTGTAGACATTGCTGTCTGATTCCTCATGCTTCTTTGATTTCATAGCTACACCATGCTATATTACGCTATGATATGTTACTATATTTTAAGCACCGTTAGTCCACACACTTTTTCATCTTAAAATCAAAAATCTTCTAAGATACGTATCTCTTTCCTCCTCCTTCTACATCAGACGAACTGCCTGTATTAGAATCTAACAGTAAACGCGTGTGTGTGTGTGTGTGTGTGTGTGTGTGTATTTGCGTGTGTGTTTGTGTATGTGTGTGTGTTTTGCGTGTGTGTTTGTGTGTATTTGAAAGACCACTCGCTCCTTCACTGGAGATGTATTCTACAGTTGCATATCACGGATTCAGTAGTCAGATAAAATTCAAAATTAAACACTCTGGGGTAAAACAGCGCAGAAACCAATGGCAGAAGAAATAGGACAGCGGAGATAGAGATGGATAGGACACACCCTCATAAAACCTCAGAGACGTACTACAAGATATGCCCTTCAGTTGAACCCACAGGGGCAGAGGGTTATGGGTATGCCATGAGTGACCCGGAGAAGGCTAGTGGAAGAGGAATTAAAGAGAGAGGTATTTTGTGGAAGGACTTATCAAGAACTTCTCAAGATAGGAATAAGTACAAGTCTGATGTTCGTGACCTGTACCCCAGTATAGGGTAAACAAGCAATGATGATGATACAGTTACGTATAATGGGGCACATACAGAAGTAATCTATATGAAGAAAATATACAACACAGTGTTGTCCTACAGTTATAGTTCAAATGAGTTTGGCAAAGCATCCAAGGGACATACTTAGTCTTTTTAATTATAGTATGTACAGAAATTGTCTTCGGCCATGACGGTGACAATAAAAATGTCACAATACAAAGTTAAAGTTTGACAGGTCTGGTCTACATCACGGTATAACTTATAAAGATTTTTTTCTTTGATTTAAAAAATGAAATTGTGCAATTCATGAACCATTTTAAAGGAGTGACATAATCAACATAATGCCAAAATATTTCAATTGTTAGACATCACAGAAAAATAAGAAAAGAGAAGTTCATTCAATACTCATTTGATATTATGATGCCCATTTACTCTCATGAACTCCAATAATTATGTTTTCAAATTAACTGTGATAGAAGTACATGTGCTTTATTATCTGAGCTAAGACTTGAAATTTTACTACGGCTGACTTTTTATGTATCAACGCTCTGGCCGTTTTAAATCTATTAGGAGACCGTTATCAACAACTGAAAAAAAAAGGTTATGAAACTGTTAATGTTTTTTTTTTGTTTTTTTAATATTATAATACGCCATTAGTAATGTCAAAGCTGGGAAACAACCCGGCCCTTGATAATTCAATTACCGGCTTTTGAACCCGTGATCCCTATCACGAGTCCGCTTAGCTTGACATACAGTAAAATCTGTTTGTAAGTCTGGAAGCTAGACTTCATCTAGATATTATTATATGCAATCTGGACTTAGATTTTGAGAACTAGAAAATAGACAAATCTAGATCTATATTCTGAATATAAATTAAGAAAACTTCACTTGTTTGTTTAGGTTTTTTTTATCTCATGATGATAAGGTGTGTAATAATACAAATATTGACCTACATTGGACTATATCGTGACCTCAAAGCCCTCCCAAGGTCGGGCATTTCCGTCTGTCTGAAAGCCCAATATAGATCAAAATTTGCCTACAAAATTATAGCAAGCGAAAACTACATGGGATGTGTTCCTTCAGAAGACAAAGAGAGAGCATGCATTATGAACTAAAGTTGTATGGACTATAATCATAATATTGCAATCTTGTTAATATTCGATGAAAAACTATGTACATATTGCGTCGTAGCATTACGAAATAATTTGTGTCAGATTAATTTGATTTTACAAGGCATGCTTATGTTCATTTCTTACACTAAATCCAATTTACC
>JAXRKP010001976.1:0-37500 GCA_037039925.1 Doris montereyensis | reverse complement strand
ATCTGTTGTTTCCAAATAAAATGTTCGGTTTGATCCATTAAAAGGTTCTTGGGCGGGGGCGGGGGGAGGGCGGATCCTGGAGTGAAAATTTTCCTCGTTTGTTTCTATCAACTTAACTTATGTATAGGTGAAATGAGCATGGTGTACTGAGTTGAAATATGTCGTTGTGTATTGTCTGAGGCTTCCGGTTGACATGGAAACGGCGGCCATTTGGATTTTGCTCCCTAAATTATACCAAGTTCAATATCGATAGGCTTTTTTGGTTTTTTTGTTCCTTTTCAACAAATTTCTTTCAAACTTGGCACATACCTTAGTTGATACAAAATCTAAATTTCTCATGTCAGATTTTTGTTTTATACGAAAGTTTTGTTTTTATGAATTTTTGAAAATAGCATATGAGAACAACAAAATATACAAAAATATTATACAAAAAATTCAATTTTTCCAAAACCATAATACATATAAAAAAAGCATCTGAGGATTTCTTTGTTTTACCCCATTCATCAATCATACCAAATTTCATGCATATACGTTGAGAAATTAATAAAAAGTAGATAGGAAATAATGAACAAAAAGGGACATTTTTTTTTTGATGTTATTTGAATATATTTTTCTCCCATAAACCTAAGAAAGAGTAGGATAATACTTTGCAACATCCTAAAACATTGAGAGGCTCTCAACTACTTATTGACACTGTTTCAAATGCGCCAGTCACCTTTTTACTCATTTTGAGATGGTGCCTTTTTTGATAATAGCTTCGCGGAATATGTTCCGTATTTTCCGGACGATCTAAGGCAATATTCGTAATAGATCCTCAAATAAGCTTTTTTTAGAATAACGTATATTATGTGACGATCAAAATGAGTACCAACTGGCCGCACTTTTAGATATTATTTCTGAGACTTTATCGTATAATAGCTGTGTTGAAAAATAGGCCAGGCAATGTATCGTTTCTAAAAAGTTCGTATAAATTCAAAGAATCGATACTGAGCTTTTTTATGATATCATTATGAACTGCTCTATCCACTAGATCTAGTATAATAGACTAGATTTGTCCCATTTTCGGCAAAAATAGAATTCCCAGAAAACCCCCCCCCCCCCCACCTTAAATAAGGGAATTTTTCAATAACACACATATCCGATGTTATTAGTAATTCATTGTGATCTCCTCTGCCCAAAGCTTTTCAGAAGTCTAGGAGGATGTCTAGCGCTTGACCCCTTTGATCTAAAGAAGTAGTGAAATGATTATTTTTGCTTCGTTTTTGTTTAAATCCAAGTTGTATATCTATTAGATGCTATATTTATCTAGGTACCCAACCGGCAATTCATTATGCTGCCATGTATTATGTCATTTTGTGTTCTAATAGCTTGCAAGTTACTGAAGTTAGAGAAACAGGCCTTTAATTTTCTACTATTGATCGATCGCCTTTTTAAAATGATGGGGCAATATTTTGCATTTTCCAGTCATTTGGAACTTAACATGGATTAGAGATGCCTGAATAGAATAACAACGCATATATAGTTCTTGAATTCTATTTAATGCAATAAACATATAAAGAAAATCATATAGCTTACATATATGTTCATGTATTTTCTCAGATATTCCATATTCTTTTGTACCTGTCGCTTTATATTCATTGATGTTAAGCAGTAATTTTAGTTCTACATGTCTATCTATTTCTGTTCTTGTGACCTGCACTGAAATAACTTCAGTATATTTTGCATCTGTAGGTAGTAGGTATAATGTGGTTAATTTTTGGTAGTAGATTAGAAAACAGTGAAAAAAATTGATTATTCAAAAAGTTCGGCTTAGATTTGGGGTCCTGAATAAAGATATTAATAATTTTTATAAATCTGAAATTCCAAAATTTTTCCTGGTTTTTACTTTTAATGCATGTTCATGGTTGTTTGTTATGTTTTCCATCTTCATTTATCATATTCTTTCTATAATTTTGCATGCACTTGTCTATACACTTGTTGAATTTTCCTATTCATTTCTTTGTATTTCCTTATTGCTCTCTCTCTCTCTCTCTCTCTGAGTTACAATTTCTCATTTTGATGAACCATTCTTTTTGATCTAAAGAAGTAAATGATTATTTTTGCTTCTTTTTGTTTAAATCCAAGTTGTAATCTATTAGCTAGACGCGATTAGTTTCAGTTGTTAACCAGACTTGTTAGAAATCGCCTGCGGTGTATTTTGTTTGGACACTGAATCGTAGTTGAGAGTTGAGTGTACGTTGGCATTGATAAGAGATAGAAAAGATATATATATATATATATAAATATATATATATATATATTTATATATATATATATATATATTTTCCTATTCATATATTGCTCTCTCTCTCTCTCTCCCTGATATATTTTGATGAACCATTCTTTCTTTTTGTGGGGCTATATTTCAGTATATATATATAGAGAGAGAGAGAGAGAGAGAGAGAGAGAGAGAGAGAAAGAGACACAGAGAGAGATAGACATACAGACAGACAGAGTGAAAGACAGAGAGCGAGTGCGGGGGGGCGAGAGGGGTTAATTACATGTATTTTATCATTATTATGATACTTCGAATTGGCAAAGAGTGAACAATTATGGGGAACTTTATGGTCTATCATTTCGTTTCTATGAGGTTTTTCTTACTATAAGATTATACGATATATTGCAGGAAACAATTGATATTGGCATTTTGCTTGCTTTTATGCTCTAGAATATCACATGCTACGTATTTTTTCTTCCATTCAACGGAACTCGATTTCTTTTGTGTTACAAGAAAATACTACATGTTAGGATGATATTCCATACTATCATAACGGCTGAAGAACCGGAAGTAGCTGCGCGCCATGCATGCTCCTTTCACCTCCACAGCGGCGACTCTCTTTATGTTGTTGTGAACATTGTGTTTTATTGTTTTTTAAAGCAACGTCTTTTATTAAGAGTGTCAATATATAAGTAAACCTCCAAGTGAATACCCTTTGAAAGCAACGTCCCTCAATCGTGGGCGCATTTTGCACAAGGTAAAGTTTGTGCTGTCAAATCTATGAAAACCTTTTTCGATAGCCATGGATGGATGGATTTTATTTTGATATCCAGAGAATTGATCTAGAAATCTAGCTCGTGGAATCTAGACCTAGGGATTGTGATGGTGTTTTTCCGACTATGGGAATCCTTCACAATAAATCATGAAGATCTAGCTGTAGATCTGGTGTCGAGGCTAAAAGCTGGTCTTTGTGACCAAGATCTTAGTAGAATGTTTCCACCTATCTGGAACATGTCTCTAGAGCTAGATCTAGATTATATCTAGATCTAGATCAACGTCGTGGTGTAGCGCATACTGTAGTCCTAGAATTGATATAGATGCTAGGTTCCTTCGGAACTATGTCCAGGCTCTTTTTGACTTTGATGTTCTTGTCATACACCTACTAGATGAACGACGCGATTGACGCCTACGATTCCCTGGCCTTGCCTTTAGCATCATGTGACATTTGCCTATCGGTCAATGTCATTTGAACTTCTTGATCAGCTCATAGGCACTGTAATTTATTAGCGATTCAAACTAAAAGCATGTTTTCACCAATTAAAGGACTGGTGATGTTCTTGAATGACACTGGGATAATCTTGTTAGATACGCTCTCATCGCTCAGTCTAGATCTAAGTGTACGTCACCAAGTGTGTTCTTAGGAGCGGTGTTCTTAACCCAAGTAGAGCTCGCAGTGTCACCGAAAGTGACCTCTTTCAATGAGGAGTTGCCCCAGCCATTTACATGAAATTGGCTTTTATTTAACTTTGAACTCAAAGGTCAAACTATGTTATAAACCCTGTTTGGAAAGGGGAAATTTCCATTAAAGAAGCCTAGGTGTCTGGCCCTAAATATAGAGCCTGCGCGCTTCCACGCCAATGACGGCGGCTTCCCGGGCCAACTGTAACACGCCCTGAATAAAAGGCCGGCGCTTTTCTTGGGTTAAGGAAGTCCTCTATTATTACTCCCTGATTAGCACCACTGACTATAGGCAAGTGAGCAAGGCTTTTGTTTTTGTTTCTTTTAATGCAGTGCAGGGAGGCAAGTCCCCTTGAATTTCTCACTCTCTTATGAAGATGATAAGACTGGTAAACAGAGCCAGTAATGATGGGTCCATATTATTGTTATTGTTATAATTTCCCGCCGTCAGGAAACAAGGCAAGAACAAAGACATAATATCGTCATTGAATTGATACTACCCGCTTCTATTTCTCTTAGCTCGTTAAGGTTGAACCCCACGGATAACGGCTGACGGCTAGCTGCTTCCCATTGTTCGCCATGGGTAATCCAGCTTCTTTCAATGATCAGATTGGATTACAAACCCTTTTTTGTTACTTATGTTAACTACTATTAATATTATTTCTTGAAAGTTCATTGGTCTGTTAAGCCTCTTTCTGATGTTAGAGAAAGTCATGATCCTATTGTAATAGTGTCACGTTCACAAAGCCCATTATTGTTACTGTACTACCTCTGTTCAGCACGTTATCGCCCTGATTCAGTAGTTCAAATTTTCTGCTTTTGCTTTTATTTTTATCATCGATTTTGGGGCCATGTGCTGTTACAATAGGGACACTGAGAGAACTGAAGAGTTATTGTCCTAGCACCACCCATCAGAAGCATGTAGGAAGCTCAGAAAATTATGTAAACACACCATGGCGACCTGGTTTCTGGGAAGTTGAATCTAAATCAAGGTCTTCTGGCCATGGAATTTGCATATTAATGAGTTTATCCTCTCTCCTCAGGATTATAAAACTGGGAAACAAGGCAGAAACAAGATATATATAATAAAAAAATTAACAAGAAGAATCAGAGTTGGGCCTAGAAGAGAGGGGGTCATAAAACATGATTATAGACTTCATGGAGTGGCAAGGGAATTATTGCATTTCAGCGCCGCCAATATCTTAGTGAGTCCAATGGTCATGCCAGACTTTACTATTGTAAGGCTGACCTCAATATTGGTCAATAATCTTGGTCATGCCAGACTTAACTATTGTAAGGCTGACCTCAATATTGGTCAATAATCTTGTTCTGCTGTGTATGAGGCTTCCACACGTGGCACCGATAGTTTTCTCCCCTTGCTGACAAGGCTGCCACGCTTGACCACGACGTACCTGTGATTATTGTGATTGTTTTTTATCTTTGTTGAGTGAGGTGACATAGCGGCAATTCATTTTGTTCGTGTTTATTGCATTGTTTACTAACAATAACATCTATTACAGTCTACTTTTATTAAACGTGAAAAGTAATAATACTGCAGTTGGCCCATTACTAATGAAGAGGAATGTAAAAGGTAAGAGTATAACACTGAAAGATAGAAAACGGGTCAGGACCGAGAAATCTTCAGTGTGCCCAACCTTCATAAGCAACAAGGAGGCATAGAAACAAATAAACACCAAACAATGCTAGACAAAACTAATACTAATATTGGCGCAACAACCCATCGAGCAATGTTCATTATCAACAGAGCATGCCTTATGACAACAATAGACAAAAAAAGAGAAGAAAACGAAATGCAACTGCCATAAGAGAGACGGAGAGAGAGGGGGAGGGATAGAAAGGAGAGAGAAAGAGCAAAGGAAACAAACAGGAGACATAAAGAGAATGTGGCAGATAAAGAAAGACGAATATAGAGAGGGAGAGAGATTAGGTAACATATAGAGGGGGGGGCACATGGCTGCATGGTCAGGCTTTACTCCAGTCATTCAATAATAGCGTGGTTGGCTGTGTTGAATTTTATATGGTAGATTTTCAATGAACAACATCGCTATATCTTTATTTCTAAAGGAATCAATTTCATTCTCACATCTAAATCAAATGATGGAAATTATAATACTATACTAATACTAGAGGAAATGTCCAACCGCCTTCCGCTAATCCCATGACCAAGTCCAATGTGCATAGGTAACACATTCCCATAATGAAAGAAACAGGCCCCCCGGTTTATTGCTTTCCACAAGTGTGTGCCGCCCAGCTACGGCAACACGCTCTATCCCAGACCTAACACCTCTCCTCAGCTACATGCTTCCCATGCTTTTAAAAACTCCCTCCCTGCTCTGTGACTATATCTAGTATCACCATCTCTCCTCATTTACAATGACATGAGTGACCATCGCTTTGTATGCTTGGCAGTTCCCTTCCTACAGTCCAATAGTAATCCACCTCCTCCCAAACAGCCCCCACCCCTTAAGCAATCCAGTGGTTTTTCACATCTTCCTTTCTCTTCTGGATGTAAGTCTCCTCCTTAGTCCTTTCTATACAGTAGAAAGATAGACTCTTGTAGTTTCTAATGTCTATACACTTCAAATAGCCGCCCTTCCTCTTGTCCAGATACCACATGTCATCATGACCATGTGAAATGGACCTATTTGAGATATCAAAGTTCCTTTGTTGCTGGTCGCAGAACTCAGATGAAAGCTTCAATTTTCCCCTGTACTTTCAACACTCTTCATTAGTTCATTCTTTTGTGAAAATGAGGTGGAGATGTATTTTGCCGTATGTGATGTTTGACAATATAACTATCAACACAATGCTCCCCCTGATTGGTCAACCCTGAACATGGTTTCTTTTTATTGACTGAAGGTCACACCCTGCATTCAGGTTGACTTTAGGTGTGCAATGTGATTGGCCACTGATATCTTTTATTTATATCAATCACTATTTCTTGCTTGTGGGTGGAGCTTCTTACTAAAGTAATTGACATCTGTTCAGAAGTTGCGTCGGTCATACGAAGACAAGAGTCTTTGGTTTTGTCCACCTTGCAGAGGGTTCATAGCCTGCGTTTGAGATAGAGCTCCTGTGTGTTGTATCTCTTTATAAGAAATATTTTGAGTGTGTGTTAGCCTCGAAAATGAACTTTCAATTTCACCCCTTTAGAATAATAAACTTTCTCTGTTTTGTGTGGTGTGTGTTGATCAGCGTAATTGGTCAGAATAGAAGCATCACCAAAACCCGTTTTGAGTGCACTGCAGTGCAGTTATATGTGATCCGCCACTAACGCTTAGTCTTGCTGGAAGGCCGGGGTGATGCAAATATAAGGGACCCGCCCTAGGGTAGGTGTGCTTAGAGTGACCAGCGGCATGCAAATATATGGGACCCGCCGGGAAAGGGTTAAGTTCCGGGGTGAGCAAGAGGAGAGGGGATTACATGATACGTTGCCGCTTGCAGTGTCATCACATCATACATCGCAGGCAATTGGCCAAAGAGTGATGGTACAGTCTGTTTTTGTTAAGCGAGTCTGGTTGGCGAGATGTCACAAAAATCTTAACATTTTACCATTTTCGAGTTCGATACTGCCTGGCGGTGCTAAACTGCGATTATATCGAAACTGAATTAGACGCGATTGTTTGCTATGGCTACCTAGCTTTGTGATCTGTAGGAAAAAAAGAGGAATGAAATTTTCATCATACTTCGTTTTCATTCTGTCTGTACTCTTATACGTTCTCCTCCTTCCTGTTTCGACTGAGTCTAAGGTCTAGGCTTAAGAGATCTCACCAATTGAAGTTACATGATTATAATCTCATGCTTGTACCATTTTCGAATTCGATACTGCCTGGCGGTGCTAAACTGCGATTATGTAGAAACTGAATTAGACCTAAGCATTTGATGCTCAGTAGGGAAAAAAGAGGAATGAAATTTTCATCATACTATGTTTTCATTTTATCTGTACTCTTCTACATTCTCCTCCCTCCTGTTGCGACTGTGGTCTAGACGTAAAAGATCTCACTAATTAAAGTTACATGATGATAATAATCTTGTTTTGTATACACTCCCTATTTTCGTCTTGGAGACTGTCTGGCTGAGAGTGTTGTGTCTTGAGAGTAAGTCTCTTAGGCTGAAACTAATTTTAACTTTCTTGTAATTAAATTCATTGTGTGGAATTTTGCATCAGATTTTATTTGTTAAATGATATCTTATATATATATAAGAATTTTTTTTTTTTGTCTTTCAGAAGTCATGGCTCATTTTGTGTATCCCACTGCCAACCCCATGGGCACAGTGTGCACCACCTGCTCAAGCTTATCCCCCTGCTCAGTGCATATGTTGCTGCTGCACCGCAAGCTGCAGCTTATGCGGCTTGTCAGCAGCAACACCAAGGGCTGGGCAAGCGTATGAAAGCTACCCAGCCGCAGCACCTGCAGTGCATCCAACAACTCAGTATGCTTATTCCAGAGCTCAAGTGGCTGTCACTGTAAGTTATCTGTTTTTCAAGTTTGTTTGGTTTTTTAAAAAAACCAAGTTTGTGACTTTGTTGATATCACAAGATGACATTTGAAATGAACAAAATACACATGACGTTGCCATAATAGTCAGTTTTCAAAGAAAGATGTAATCTTCATCGGGCTTGGGTTTACAGCTTTCAGTGCCGTTATGCATTTAGTTACTAGGCTTTCCACAACAAACAATTATCGTCTTTTGAGTCTGAACCTATTGTGGATTTTTTCATGTGTGTTTGTGGTCATTCCACAGTAACAACAATTCAGGGTCCAATTTTAGAAACAAAGGGATGCTGCTTTTTGTCTATTTAGATTAACATATTTTTTATTTGAAATTTTCAAATCAAAGATGATGAAAGGGCTTTCTTTTTTATGGGGATTGGGTGATTTACAAAAGCATGATATAGGTTATTACCATGGTGATGTTGCCATTAGGATAATTTATGCTGTACAAAATTTACTCAAAATGAGGATATGAAATTTTTTCTGGAATTATATGTTTAATTAGAGGCTTTTCATATTGTCATGTAACATTATGTTAGAACTGGATATTCTTTCAAAGGACAATTCAGGTGAAGGATGACATTATAACCAATATGACAAGGAAAGCATTACAGTGCTGTCAAGTGACAGTTTTGACTGATATACTTTATGAATATAAAATTGGATAGTTAGGCTTGAATAGAGCGTATGCAAGTACTTATATTTTCATGATGTCCTAAAATTTTTAGCTGTTTTCATTCATTTGTTATTTTATATAATGTGCATATTATCTTTACCATTGAAGATGTAATAAAACCAAAATGCAAAGATGGTTTTGAACACCAGTGATACATCATCTTACATAGTGTATAATAAGCTGGTTGAGTAAAGCCTCCCTTTCCTCCCACTTATACCATACATAGTTAAATAACAGTGTCATTACAGTATGAATTTGAAAAACGGTGATGTATGATAGGGAACGAACTATTTGTATATTACCATTGTATGTTTTGTACCTTCTTGGGAAGTATTTTTGTAAGACTGAATTGATTTGATGATTATAATAGGCACAACTGTGAACCGTTCAATTTGATACATGCTTTGCCACTTTACTGCTGAAATTGTCACTGAGGCTTTTTTTCGTCATTTTGCATCAATATATTGCTTGAGAGTGGCCTTTGATGTAAGAAGAAGAAAGAGATTCATAAAAGTCACATTCATAACGTTGAGGTATTTTTTTATATGGAAAGCAGACAAGAGCAGTTTGGAGGCAATGTGTGTCATGTTATTTTTACTTATAGATACACTTTTACATGTTTTGTCTCCTAAAGCATATGTCCCCCATCTCCTTTCAGCCCACCGTTACCTATGATCAAACTAAGGCTTACTACCAACCTGCTGCTGCCGCCACATACACTGCCACCTCAGATCAACAGTTTCAAGCTGGTAAAAAAAAATTGTTTGTTGGTCTTGGACATGAATTAAAACATTTATATGTGATTTTGGATTGGTTACCAGTCTTTTTCTAGTAGGTTTTAGGTGGGATATTTTAAAATAGCTTTTTTCTTCTTTTCATTCTTGTTCCCTGACTTTTTTCAATGTGTTTTGAACTGTATCTCTTCACTTATTTTAATCTGTTTTTGTTTGGCATGTTTTCACCGTGAAACCTTTTATGTATTTATGGTCATTATTTAAACTTTACCATGGACCAGTCAACTTAACATTTCTTTTGGGGGGTTTTGGAACATCTAAGCATTTCTATTTTACTTTTCAACTATGTTATTTTATTTTCTGTTATTTTATGTATAACCGTGCTATAGAATTTTATTAAAACACAATTTTTCCACAGCCAAGCCAGCGTTTAGCACAGGCGCCACCTTTGCTAGTGCTCCGCGTCAAACTGCTGTGGCCCCAAAAGCACAGCCTCTACCTGCCTCTTCAACTGGTACTAGCTACGTATACTCTTCAACAGCTCCCACTGTTACGACATACTCTACAAGTGGATACACAACAACTACTACCCTCAGACCAGCATATCAAGTATGTTTTCAATGATTGAAGTAATCATATTATTTCATGAAATAAATTTATTTATTGTTTATTTCTTAAATTAAAATATCAAAACTCATAAAGCAATTCTTTGACTCTTAATGAATCGTGTAACAAGCGCCCATGACTGCATTATAAAACTTTCCAGTTACTTTTGAATTTAGCACAAAGAACTAAATCATTTAAGGGGCACGTTTATAACCTGTGTAATTTTTGTATTTTTCTCTTCCTCCTTAGGTTATGATGCAGCTCTCATCTCAGCTGCTACCAATTATTACAGTCAACAACAGCAGGGCAAAACTGGGACATCCACTTGGATGCTGAAGAAAACCAGTGGAGCCACTCAGTTCAAAGCCAAGCCCAAAGGTCCCCCTAAACCTCCCCAACTGCATTACTGTGATGTGTGCAAAATCAGTTGTGCTGGCCCACAGGTAACTATGTCTTTATTCGGACCATATGCATTTGTCAGATATAAAGGTTCGGTCGTTTTGTTTTTATGTGTGTGTGAGTGGATTTTATCCTCAGTCTCCCTTTTTAGCTTTTAGATAAATTTGGTGGACAGAGAGTAGTCATTGCCTTGTATTTTGAAATATATTGTCTCAAATGATGCCTAAATCTGAGTTGTATTATCTATACTTGTAAGGAATAAATTTCAATAATAATTTATGGTTTGTTTAAGAAAGTAATTGTTAATAGTGAATACCAATGAGAAAAGGTAAATTTACACAAATTGTTCACAAGAAAATAATATTATTTTTTTTTTGCATAAACAGACATACAGGGAGCATTTAGAGGGTCAAAAGCACAAGAAGAAAGAAGCTGCCCTCAAGACATCACAACCCACAGGCGTCAACCTCATAATCAAATGAGGTGTGAACTGTGTGATGTCACTTGCACAGGTCAAGACGATATGCTGCCCATATCAGGGGTGCTAAACATCAGAAGGTTTGTTTGATAGTGACTGCTTCCAATGAGATGTGTAATACTATAGCCTTGATAGTGACTGCTTCCCAGTGTGAGAGACAAGAAATACTGTAGCCTTGACATTGAATATATTTGACCTAGATTTACCTGTTCTGCTTCTTCTTTTTTTTCCCTTTCTTTATGACCATGATTTTTGAAGCTCTTTTATGTTAGTAGTCGGTTCATTTGTAAATTGTTCATTTTCTTCAACTGTTTTAAGAAAATGTCATCCAAACTGCATGGAAATAAAATCTGTCACCAACTGATTTGAATGAAAGGAGTATCACGGCTTGTTTGTAAATGAACCTTTCTCAAGAGGTTGTTTGTAAAATGTTACATTGAGGTTGAATTTTAGAAAAAAATAAGTATCAATGTCAAAAGTGCAGTCTTGAGGAGTATGCTACCTGGTATCTAAATGCAATGATGTCGAGATAGTTTAGTGTGGTTTTCCCTAACAAAGTTGTTGAAATCTTTCTTGCCTGCCATCCAGATGTTACTTATGACAAAATGACATCCACAGGATGTGTATTTTCTGATCACTGTCCAGCTATGCTTTGTTTAGGATGGCTCCGTTAGTAAAGTTTTGTTCTGATAATGTTTCCTACAGTTCATGCTCACATAAAATAAAATAATTTCTTTCTGAACACAAAAACTTCTACTCTACGTAAATCATACAAAATGACAATGTTCGTTTGAAGACTAGTATTCCATGTAACATTTTGAATGAAAATGGGGATGTCAAATCTCTTCTAGATTCACGATATCAATACAAAATCACCATAAACCTATCTGCATTGTCTCTTTATTTCTTTGTTAGTCATTTCTCACCTCAATTTATGCATTGCAATGTTTTAATTTGAATATATTGACTGCGCAAGCATCTCATGTTTTCAGAAAGGCTCAGATAAAAGTGTAGAGATGTTCATGGTTTGGAAACAGTACCCCTATATGATTTTGGGACGACAGAAAAAAACAACTGTAGGACCTTGTGAGACATAACTTTGTGTCATGCATAAAATTTGGATCAGACCTTTGAAACATAATGGCAATTGTTTTGTTCCCCTACAGGTAGTGAAGCTACACACTAAGCTTGGTAAACCCATTCCCTCAGCAGAACCTGTTGTCACAACTGCTGCCAGTAAAACAACAGCAAAGCCAGCTGGTGCCAATCTGTCGTTGTGCAGTCAACAACTGCCTCTAAGAAAGTGCTTGCCGCCCTAAGATTAATTTTGTCGGTATGGAAATTTTGTGCTCTGTTCTGTCTTGTTACCTTTTTCTTTTTTATTGTGTTTTTAAATATTACCTGTGTGCATCAGTTTGGTTAGCTCATCGCAGTTGTTTTCAATGTAATAAATGTATTACTTGAATGTAAAACATTTATTTGCAGACCTGAAAGATATCCTTGTTTATCCAGGGTAATCGTTGGATCAAAATTGAGTAAATGTGGCTATTGGCGGTATTATCCAGATGATAATTCATGTTTACAGTGAAGTCTTGAAACTTTATCACTCAACCTTAGCGAGAATAACCATAGATGAATTCTTGAATTCTTCTTTCTTTTTTTTTATCAGTTCCCATTCTACCTTTCGGTGTATGGGTTCAGATGCCCGAGATGATCTTTCTCAGGATGCCCTGTCCTGGCATTTTCTGTTTAATTCTCTAGTCTTGAATTTTGAAGCAAACTTTAGAAAAGAGGCCACTGTATTATTCCATCTACTGAATACATTTGAGTTATAGTTTTACAACTTTTTAATATGTCTTTGCCTTGTCAACATTTTTTTCTTTTGTTTCTAAATATTTAAAGGAGGCACTCAACTGAAGACTACAGGGGCAAAAGCTGTGGAAGCCAAGGTTGAAATAACCACACCACCTCCAACGACAACAAGTCCAGCGACCACAGCAGCACCAGTCGCATCATCTGAAGCATCTGCTGCGATATCTGATGACGAAGGTACTTGTTTGTTTCTTTTTTAATGAAAGACAGTAGGCAATTGTAGGAGAGGCCTAGTATTTTTACTTTTGTCGTTTCTTGGTAGGTAAATAAATGTATAGACAAATTATTAATCGTGACTGTTTTCCCCCATTCTCTTCTCTTTAGATGATTCCAACGCTGCCAACGAAAAGGATGTGACTCCTGTTGGTAAGCTTTTGTTCAAGAACACAATTACATAGCTTTTGCAGTCACTTTCTTTTTTGAGAATATAATTTTATGATCAATTTCCACCTGCAAATTATGGTACCAATAGTTGTATTTGTAACGGTAGGATTGGTAAATGGTAGAAATACACAGTCACTTCCAAAGACGCACTGTCTTCAGGAAGTAAAAGGAATCTTCAGGGTTCACATACATCAGGGAAATAAGGGGAAATGAAAATATGTTTCTTGGATGTGATGTCAGGGAAAATTGTATTTTGAGGACAAACATCAGGGAATATCGGGAATTGAAGTAAACATGAACAAATATGTACACTGGGAAAGTACAAATATGTTTTTAGACAACGAACCATTGCTTTATCATCCATTTTATCATCAATGTTTTGTTATCAGGCAGTTCTTTGATAAAATACCAATACTTTCTTTAGAATTGTAAAATATGCCTGGGGAATAAGCAATTTTGACAAAAAATCACGTTGTGTTTAAATACATCATGTCGTCTGTGAATGTCATGTGTGCTTCAGTGTGATCACACAATATGTGTGAGAAAAGAGAGAGGGGTGATTCTCTTTTGTGTAGTGCTGTCAAGCATGAATATGTGTGTGTTAGATAGGAAAGAGCAATTTAAGGAGGTTCCACACAGGAGGATAAGAAACCATGTTTCACTATAGTGATTCTACGTCCCTGCTATGCATATTGTATTCTTCGCAATAATACTAATAGCACAGGTTCAAGTAGATTTCTCAGCTACCCTGCCGTGAAGTTTATCGGTTTTAGCAGAAAGGCACACACGATAAACCGATAATGCACAAAAAGACGATAATATATAGGCGTGCAATCACAAAATTTTACAAAAAAACAGGACAAGAAAGTCTCGGTTTTCGTCCACATACACTGTCCGAAGTACGTGAGTCATCAATAATAGGGCACCGGCTATGGACTTCACGCCTGAGGTGTCGCTGAACACAAACTGAAACACAGACTTCACATTTTATTGAGAACTAGGGAGCTTTATAATCAAGATGCCGAAACATTGCTTCACTAAATTAACGCCAGGGAACCTCGGTCGACAGACCCAGACGGTGCCGCGTAATGTTGGGTCATTGGCACGTGACCAATAATTTTCAGTTAACTGAAAAACATGATTTTAAAAAGCTAATTTACTCGCCTCACAGTGCTCTGTTATCTCTTACATTCATATGTGTTGAATCCCCAGGTTCTAGGCTTTAACAAGGTATATACTACTTACGAGAAATGTAACATTGAAACTGACAAAAAGGGAAATGGGGGTGAACCTGAGCCTCCATAGTAAGGTGGTTTAGGGATGGATCATTCTGTACAAACTTTTAACTAGGGTTGAATTCTACCATTAAATGGTTACTTAGATTGATATTCAGACCCAGGTTCTTCAATGTCAGGGTTGTTACTAATTTCCATTTGAAATTGCAAATTGGGGGGGCAATGGATTCCAAGTATTATCTTTCAGTCAGTTGTAACCCCTGGATCTAAGTTATTGATCCTGATTTTCATTTTATATCTAGAGTTAGGTGTATTGAAATCTAAATGTAAGTTTCCTTCCCAGGGTTTATTTAATCACGAAAGTCCCGATTTAGATCTATGGTTGTGAACTTTTTCTACGAGACTGACAAAAGGTCATTGAAGCTTCTTAGTTTGCTTAATGTTTTGATAATTTATATTGATTGATTCATCATTGAAATATGAATGAAGAGTTAAATAAGATATAGGTATTGGTCCATGCCAAGAAAATTCAAGTCTATGCTTTATAACACAAAAATCTTCTTCCTGTAAGAGAAGAGGGATGTTTAATATGCATATTGAGTATTGTATTATCGTTTTAGCCTGATCAATCATTCATTCTCACTATATTTGTTTTAGATGCTTAGGGGCAGGGTGGCTTATGTACTTTTCAAAGTAAAGATTATCTGTAGAGCTTTAGACTGTTCATTGGCTCTAAGATTAAAGTTGATGTGATGTTTGGAATTGTATTTCTTAATTTTTTGTCATTTATTTCATACATTGCTTTTCAAATTTTGCTTCTGATTTAGGCCACGAGTACATAGAAGAAATCCGCAACGATATTGGCAAAGTTGTTAGCTTTAATTGCAAACTTTGTGACTGCAAATTCAATGATCCCAATGCGAAGGAAATGCACTTGAAGGGCAGACGTCATCGATTGCAGTACAAGGTGAGTTTTTATCTGTGTAATAACTTGTGCATTACGTTTACTATGCTACTAAAACTGAGCTTATTAATAGCCTTTTTATTTGTAACTTTTTGAATTAAAGTCACAGTATTTAGGTAATGAAAGAACAGAAAGCAACTTGCAAAAAACAAAAACATTTCTATTTTAAAAAGGACTATTCTCGCTTAGAGACAAACGTGTTACTTCCAATGTTTTTCATTTACACGGAATTTCTGTTTTTCATTCTTTTCTTCTTTTTTAATTTAGAAAAAAGTGGATCCAAATCTTCAGGTGGAAGTCAAGCCCAGTATTCGATTCAGAAAGCTTCAAGAGGATAAGATGAGGCGACAAGCTCATAAGGAAGAAATTTGGCGCAGAAAAGAACAAGACCGTATTCGGGAAGAAATGAGGTACAGTAGATATAAGCTGTAGTTGCACCTATATTTGTGGTTCTGAACGCCTAGAAATGTCTGCCAAAACTGCCAGATACAACATGCGATATTCAGTCACAGTACTCATGATCTGCGACCCAGATTTGTGTTTTACCAGTGAAATGAGTATTTACCCTTTCATTACATTTTACCCATGATGATTCTTACCAGATTACTTGTTTAGTTAACCCTTTTTTACCTACTGTGACCGAATGCGACATCAGCCTCGATGCCTAAAGCGCCCTAATGCATCCCTTGCTTACTCTTCGTCTTTGTACTTGCATAACAACAAGAACTCACAGTATGCGAGACCTCGAATCAGTAATCTTGTGATGTGTGAGATTTCCGGCTCTTTTTGTGAAAAAGATAGCATATTTTTTATTTGCTTTCGATTTTGACTTGCGGCGATTGTAAACAAAGCGACGCTATTACATCCAATGAATGGACCGACCTACTCAGGAACATTACTGACAATAAATGGCTCATCAAAGTTATATAAAAGTATACATTTTCTGAAATCTTAGTTTGTTCTCTAGTTTATTATAATTTCTTCATTGAAATTGAAGTCTCTAAAATTTATTTTAACTGAGAGACAGGTATATTTTCATCAGAGTTGCATCCCTTTGCTTAGGCACACAGACTGAATAGGAAGTGAGGGCTTATGCACACAGACTAGAAATGTGGAGGACCCTTAGGCAGGAAATGGTTAAAATGATAGGGGGGGGGGCATTTTTAGCGCATTCCCTTCATGTAGTCATCAATGTGACAAAACTTCAAGGAATTGTAACAATGGCATTTTTATGTATTTCCATTGATCCAGAATGGAAGATGAAATTTACTGGGGCCACCGACGCATGGAAATGATGGGAGGTCCTATTCCACCAGAATTCATGGACTGGCAGAGATTTGGCCCAGGTGGCCCTATGATGCGAGCTCCTGTCCCGATGCCACCAATGGTACGTACTACCATCTGTTTTCCATTTTAAGATGCAAAGAAGTTAATATCTCCAGCCCAGATAAGATTTATTTATGTCGCGATTTGTCTACAAGCTTCATGCTGTTCTTTGTGCTATTTTTTCCTCTTTCTAATGCATTTTTATTTCATAACGTATTTGTGTATGTGCATGTTTAAATGAGTGAAGATATCTGATTCTGCAACATTTTAAAAATGTTTTTAGTAGGTCTGTACAGGTAATTTCAGTTAGTGTTTTTTCCCTTTGCAGATGAGAAGACCAGATTCCTCAGATGATCGCCACGTCATGACCAAGCATCACATTATTTACCCCACTGAAGACGAGGTAGATCCCAGATGAAAATAGTTTTTCCCCCTCTGTTCCTAGATTTAAGAGATAAGGACCCTGGCTACCTCATCCTGTTGTCAAGATGTATATATGTATACTTCTTTGTGATTATGACATGATTCAAGCTTTTGTTTCTCATTTACATTTATAGAATGTCGAGAAAGAATATACTGAATAGCTAAGTAAAGAGTGAGGTAGAATTTCATTTCTTGATAGCTTTTGTGGTTTGGCATTTAACTTGTTCATTCTCTTTTCTCGACAGTTGCAATCTGTTCAGAACATTGTCTCTGCATGTGAGAAGTCTCTGAAACATGTCTCAGATGTTCTTGCTGACAGGTAACACATGGGAAAAAAATAATATAAAATTGTTTCAGTTGGTTTGACAGTTTACCAGAACGATTAGTTTGTTACCATCTTTATAAGGATCTGAGAATTAATGAATTATTTACTATTATTTCTAAAGTAAGATTTATTTTCTGCTTTCCCAACTTCTCATCACACACATTCACTATTCACTGACTTCATGAATATGAATTAGGCCTAACCATTTAATGTTTGCATACCAAACCATGCCACTTGTTAAAAAATACCGTACGTTAAATCCAAATTGAAAAGTGTCCATTTACACTGACTTCAAAGTTAACCAGCCGAAATGAGTGAATGTCTGTTTACAATTGAGGGGGCCATTTCAAAAGTATGCTTCAGTTACAATTACATCATTTAGAGAAAACTGCCAAAAACTAGGAACTTAGGCACAGATAGCTTTGGGAATTGTAAGTTTTAAACAGCCAAAAATATGATGTGTTTTCATCATATCACTTTCATACTTTTCTGGAAACATGATTTCCTTTTATTCCCTAGGATTATCTCGGTCTCGTTTTTTTCACCAAAGTGGACATAGGCACACTATTGAAATGACCCCCTCAATTATGTAAAAGTCACGAAAAGTTAGGTGAAATTAGAGGCGGTAAATCCTTCCCCCTTATATCTGTTTAATGAATACACTTTCCTGTTCTTTTTTGAAGTGACATACCAAAGGAACCGATTAAAGAAACCGATGTGAAATCAGAGGAATCTACTAAAGAGAGGTAACTTTCTTCTCTTTTTTTTCCCTCTTTCTTATTATTATAATTTTTATTTGACAAGAATGTATCCTATAAAGTAATTTAGATTTAAATCATCAACTATTGTATTCATACCCGTCAGTCCCCATGTTTAATCTTTTACAATGTAAAAAAAAATCATTAAAATTTCTAGGTTTTGAGAGAAAAATTATTATTACCAATGATTGGTTAGCATGTTTATCCTCATTAGTTCTGTAAATGTTTCATCCTATCATAACTATTAGTTGCATCTGGTCCAAGCTATTTAATTAATGTTGATGTCATTAAATTGTTACTTCTTTGTGAAACCTTGATGCTTACAGTTTTTCTGGAAGTCGAGCCTTTCTTTTTTTCATTTTGAAACCTTTGTACAAGAGAACAAGGAAAGAAAATAAATGTCATACATGATTTTTGATCAAGGGTATTTATGTATATATTTACCTTGATGATGGGTTTGTATTTGATTTTTCTACTAGTTTTTGTAGTTTTCTAAGGCAAGAGGTTTGGTTATTGTGGAAAGGGGGTGCCATTTTTTAAGACATTATGATCTACTTGAAACTTTTCAATGATGAGTGACTTATTTGTTCAATGCTCTATGAAATTTCTCAGCGAAAAGAAAGAGGAAGCTTCCTCTACTTCAGTATCTTGAAAGGTGTTATGCGTGTTGGAGTTCTTGCTGCTGGCCTTCTTCTTCATGGTGACCTGAATGTTAACCTTGTCGTGCTATGCTCAGAGAAGCCAACTAGGACCATGCTTGAGCGTGTTGCTGATGCACTGCCTAAACAGTTATCTGTAAGTTTGTCGAAAAACTAATCGTTGTTATCTTATGTCCTGCTTGTCTGAGATATTTACAAGATCTGTTTGTTTCCCTCCGACTGACAGTTAGTCTAATCTGAATCCAGAGTAATAACCCGTGGGTCGTATTTATGGTTACCCGCTTTCACGAAAGAATGTAAAGTGATTTCCCATCATTTCAAGATGCCAAGTAATTGATTCCTGTCCTTAAACAAATCAGTATTGCAAAACTGCTTTTAAAAATGCTGACAATTTCGTGATTACCTTGTGATTGAAATATGAATAAACACTTTATCTCAGCTTGTTACAAAGGAGCAATACGAAGTCCGTAGATGTGTGGAGGAGGCGGCGATCATCGTCAGTAACGAATCGGAACCAGTTGCCAGCTGTACAATAACTCTTACATCTCCTGTCATGAGGGAGGTTAATCTGCCCGATGGAGGTAAGACCTGGTACTCCATCTCATTGTTCAATGCTATTCTCTCCACTCTACAAGAGAGGTCTGCTTCTTTCTGCACGTACTTACTCGACTTTGTGGTCTTTCGCGTCTCTTCTTTTTCTTCTCGTCTTTGCTTACTTTATTTTGTTTTTATGGTCTGTTCTCCGTAAACCTACTGACACTGTCATAGTTCAATATTTCTGTATTCTTCCTCCTTAATCAGTATCTAAGTGTTCAGATGAGTCTGTGATTGTCATACACATTTCAAACTCATCTAGAACTGTAGAATGGTCATGTTGATTTATGCCGACTGAGGGTTATGTCATGTACAAATGCATGGCTGGATTAAGAAAATCTTTTCACGTATTATTATCATGCATTTTTTAAATTCATTATGTCTTCAAAGATTGTATTCAGAAGTTGCTTAAATGAATGCATTGTTTTTACATAATATGGAAAACAAGGATGGGAAATTTGAATCCGAATGTTAAGTTAAAAAGTCTTCATAACATGATCACTCTACTTCTTAGGCTGTTTAGTAGAAATACATCTTAACTTATAAAGTATGTTTAACTGAATAGGCTTTGCTTCATTCATGAGTAAAGAGAGTTAAAATGTCATAAACACATGCTTCTATTTTCTTTCATTCTTTACCGCATGAATGCTGCCGCAAAGCCTTTTAAGTACCCACAGGTGTGATTGAAAAGACTTGGAATACGGAAGGATTTTGACCATTCAGTTTGGTGTTGAGGGCACAAGCACACATTCCTTTTCGCAGTCATTTATTCAGATGTCATGATATGCTTTGATAGGAGCACATGTTTTTTTCTGTGGACGAAGATGAATTTTAAGCCATTCACATTTATGTAATTCATGTATGTTGAATCAAAAGCTCATCATTAATGGTGTTTTTTCTTGAATTCTTTTCTGTACTGGATTACGTGATAGCTAAATTGTAGCAGCAACATACATTTTACACATGACATGCTGATCTATGAGAACCTTGTCAGCTCCAGATTTGATGGATGCCTGAAAAGGGTTTTGAAACTAATTGCATATGAGTAGCCCTTGAACTAGCATATTTGCACTGTGCAGCATTAAGTAGAGTAGTTGCTTTCTATCTATCTAAATTTTGGTGTAACAATTTGTAGGGCATTTTTAATAATTATGTTACTATGGTGTTGTGGAATTGTCTTTGCAATTGATTATTAAAATGATGTGAAGGGTGCTTGTGCTCTCAAGTTCAGGGAGGGCACAGTCCCACTTGAGTTAAGCCATCTGCAATGGTCAAACACCCATTCCTGCAAGTGATACGAACTTCTTCCTCAACTATCTTTAGAGACGGTTAGCGTCAAAAGACCCCGGATGTCCTCGACAGGCAGAAATGCCTTGATGCTCTAGCTGCTCTTCGACATGCTAAGTGGTTTCAGGTTTGGCACTTTTCTTTATACTTTGCAGCCTTATGATGAAAAGTACCAATGTCTTTTGTTTTTTGTTGTTTTTTCCCTTTTTTTTTAAAGCATACTTGTGTTATTTATATAATGTCCATACCCAGATATTTCGGTTTCGGTTCAATACCGCTATTGCTGCCGATGATTCCATAGTTGTATACAAATTGCTTTTGCCTGTCACATCATCAAGATGAAAACTATGAATGATGTCATGGTTTGTTTTGGGGGAAGAGAGAACCGAAGATAGAAAAAGAAGTGTCCTTTGGTATTGGCAAGCAAGCTTTTGAACATTTGTTAGCTATTGTCATTGGTGGGTGTGTTTATAGAACAAACCAAACTGTTAGACACGTACAACAAGTGTGCTCTGTTTATAGTGTATACTTGTTGCATCCACGTAAGGCCTGGGGATTTCAGCCCTCCTTCAGTTGGGATCAGCTAAGAAATGTCGTTAGATTGTAGTATTTATGCAGAAGTCTGTCATTTTATTGACATAATTGGCCCCATGCTTTTCATTTGCCAGGAATAAAATTTCAAAGAGAGATTTAGTTTGGGAAAGAAAGGGGGGGGGGGATTGGTTGTGAAAAGCAGAGGTCAACCGTACGTATGCAAATACTACAATTTTTAGAGCTCTTTTTGGATATTTGACTCCTTTTTTTTTAGAAATGCGTAGCGTTGACTTTTAAGTTTGTGTTTATCCATCCCCTTGACACTGGTTAACAATTTTAAGGCAGAAAATACGTTGAGTTGTATTTACATGAGGCTGGAAAGTTTAAGTGAAATCGCACTCAATGAAGTGTCACAATCGTTGAGTCTTTCAAAATTATTGGGTCTTGAGTACTACCTCTTGTTTTATCAATGCATTCATTACATAATATTGCAATGACATCTGAGTTTAATCACTCATCTTTGAATACCTTGATGATTTGTTATTGTCTTTATATAAAACCAATGCACTCTATTCCTTGTTTTCATATTTTAGAAAAAAATATTTTTAAGGGCTTAATCATTAAATTTTCTTTCTTGACATTTCATCTTTTGCTCTGTTTATTTACCAATTTGTTCTGTATCTTTTTTTCCTCTGTAAAATATGATATTTATTTAAATGGTTGCTTTTTTTGCTGTTGTAGTAAATAGGTTCATAAAATTTAACATTGGTGTTGGTAACTTTCCTCAGGCTAGAGCTAATGGACTGCCTTCCTGTGTAATCATCATCCGTATCCTCCGTGACATGTGTCAGCGTGTAACAACACTAGCCCCTCTCAATGAATGGGTACATTTATTTGTCTTTTTACCTCACTTTGTCTCCTACTGTAAGATATTTCAGTTCATAGTGCCATCATTCAAATCTAAATATTAACTTTCGCTGTTCAAATGTAGGACACAGTTCAAAATGTTCAAAGAAAAGAGGTTTTCCTATGTAAAATTTGATTTTCATTTATCGCTTGATGTTGTACTTGATTCAGTATTCATCATACCTGCTAAAGCTATCTATTATTTGTGTTTTCCACTCAGTATTATGTCTAATCTATATTGCAGGCGATGGAACTGTTGGTGGAGAAATGTGTCAGCACTGGTGGTGCCAACATGGCTCCAGGAGATGCCCTGCGGCGGGTGTTTGAGTGTATTTCCTCTGGTACTTTGTTGCCTGGTGAGTGCTGCCATGGATGGAATATTTGTTAGTTGACTGCCTTTGCACATTTGCCTTATGTAAAACCATGGGAGAGACAGAACAAGTTGTGTGTTTTGTATGTCCCCCATCATACTGTTCTTCTTCATCCTCCACTTTCAAACACGTTTGCATGAAATGTTACCTCGGAAGTTTTGAATATAGATTTAACAAATACGCTCTTTACCAGTATTGCAACGAAGGCAACTAAGGAGGTAACCAATGTTTGACTAAGAATCAGGGAAAAGTTATGTCTGATGATATAACTACAATGTAGGCTCACTGCATGCGAAATGACTACTGTTGTACAATAAAGTAGTGGTGTTAGTCGTAGGTAGGCCAGGCAACATGCTACACATCTGTCTGGCTTCCATTAGCCGATGATTTGCATAGAGTTAGGAGTAGTGAATTGCACATGGGGATGAAACATAATTGGTTTGTATTTGATTTTGTGATGTTTAACAAAACCAAACTAGATTCTACCCGCTTGCACCACTTCGAGAAAGGGGTGGAAATACATGCTGGTATTATCACAAATTGTAATGTACAAACGTTATCAAGTAATGTTACGCCCAAATCATTGGTGGATGATTTATTTCATCGTGGGTTTTTTTCTTCTATCTGATTCGAAAGAAATTCTCAATGATTTAATGCTGATAACTTTCAATTTGTTTCCCAAGACAATAATTTTAGTCCATAATTCCAACAGTTGATCGATTTGATTGAATCAGAACGGAGGTTCTTGATGATAGAGGTGACGGTTTGATGAATGGGTGTATCTCTATGTTTGTAGTGTTGGAGAAATTTGCAATTCTTGTGTGAGAAAGTGAAAAGTTGCTGTTCCGTACCAAAATATGAAAATGAATGGAAAAATTTCTTCGAATATGAAAATAAAAACCTGGTTTATGATGGATTCAACGTTTGGATGAAATTTCTGTACACAAGATTTTCAAATAAAACTTTCTGATTTTGAAGTAGACTTACTTTTCTGTTTTTAAAATCCAAGATGGTGGCAGTTTCCACAGCAAGTGTGAGATGAATGATAACACTTGCTTATCTTTTCTACCATTTTCATGGAGCTGAACTCAGTTTGCCCTCTTAAAAACAGCACAATACTTCATGAAGCTCATTCTTCCATGGTTTATTTACAGTGGATATTGGGTTTGCACAAAACTGCATAGACTGTTTTATTTAGAAGACGTTGGTTATGTAATTGCATCTGTGACATTTCTTTTATGCATTTGTATTTGCTCTCATAGGTGGGCCTGGATTATATGACCCATGTGAAAAAGAGGCTTATGACGTCACTGCAACCCTAAGCAATCAACAGAGGGAGGACATCACTGCTCTTGCCCAGGTACTTGTTCGCACTCAAATATTTCAGAATTCATTTATTTCTTTTGAAAATGTTAGACCTTTTTGTGCATCGTTGGTTCATTTCCTTCTGGTTTTCTTTTTGTAAAAGCAAATGTTAAGCAGTGAGAAATTGCACAAAATGTCATATCCACCAGGTTTACGTCTGATTGAATCAATTTATGGTAGCGCTTGGATAATGAAGAAGTAAGTGTAGGGTATTGATCTTAATATTTTTGCTTCCTAAACTTTATTATTGTATACCTCCGTATGACTGCATTGTGTAGATGTTAGTCCTTATGTGCGTTATTACTTTTACGTGAATTGTAATCGTACTAGTGTTTATTAAAATGTAAAAATCCTTTCTCTACTACAGCGTGCCTGCGGCTTATTGCCTTCCGTCAAATACACAAAGTCTTGACATGGATGCTCTGCCAGCACCGCATGTTCCCAATGAGAAGATTTAATAATCGCAAAAGAAGACATACCAACAGCACAGGGGAAGAAGGTATTTCTAATTTTTCCCTGTCTAAATCCTCTACTCTTTGTTATTCAAATAATTATTTCAGTAAAAGTAGCTTGCTTGTGAAATTTGGACTTCCTTTGAAATCACAGTACCATGCCATCCATATCACCTTTTGGTTGTGAGAGTAAAAAGATTTATTTTCCTTGCTTTTTGTGGGGGAAAGAAAGATCATGGGCCACTTACTTAAGAATCAATGCGGCTAAGTTTTTTAAAACATCCTTTTGTTTCATGAGTGTGAACTGTTCAGCATCTTTATTTCATTTTACCTCTTTTTTTATTTTTTATTGACATATCAACAAATTGTACAGAAATTTTCAGAATGCTTATCAGAATTAATGATTGTGCTCAGTTTTTTCTCAAACCTTCAGATTATTTTTGATTTTTTAGAATGTTATACATAGATTTTTAACAAAGTTTTTTATTTTTTTAAACTGAATTTGAAGATTGTAGTCTATCTAGAAGTAAGCAGAGGCATGGCGTAACCAATACTTCAGGTGGTGCCGCGATGGAGTACTGTTCCAATATCATACTTTTAGACACTTGCTATAAATCATAATAGTAATAGCATTAGAGTGTTTGTTCATACGTTACTCTTTGAAGGCAAAAATGTCATCGCGTAGTCTGCAAACTTTATAACAGAGGAGAGAAAGATATAGAGAGAGAGAGAGCGCGCGAAATAAAGAGACAGAGAGAGAAAGATAAATATAGAGAAAGCGCAACACGCATTAGTGTGTATCAGCATGTCGGCTTAAACCTAGCTTCCAAACGTCGATGGCTTGAATCGAGATAAAAATAGATATCGTCGACCAGCAGGAATGAGCGCTTGCCACACAGTGCCTAGCTCCAAAATTTGAGTTTATTGTTCATTGAAGAAGGGGTGTCACGACCTTTGACCTTATTCTGTGAATATTTTTTTGGTTCAGAGCACAACAGATTTCAGAAGAAAGAGAGAGAGTGAAAGGAGATCGAGAAGCAACCACGGCCACAGTCTACGTGCCGTCAGGAGTGGGGATTTTCCAGACTTGTTGACATGTCGAAAAGACCTCTCGGGTTTTTATAAGAGACTACGGAGATTATTAAAGATTTTCAGATGAGATTTCCGAGATTTTTTAAATGGCCGCAAGGGAGTCGATGTTTCAGGGGAAATGACACGTCACCAGTCGTTTCGCAGGCAAGGCTTGAGCCGATACCATATCCACCGGACCGACCTCTTACCTGTTGCCTGCTAGTCTATCCTAATTTCGTTGGCTAAATAGCCATCGGCCTTTGTCGTAACCCGTACAGGGATGGGGATTTCCGTGTTTTTTTTTGGTCTCATTTTTATACTCACACAAGCACCAGCCATCCGGGAAAACATTAGGTGTAAGTCTAATTAGGACGGATGTCCCAAACAGAGAGAGAGAGAGTCATTACATTTAATGAGAAAGACAGAGGGAAAAGTAAGGAAAGAGAGAGAGTAAAATTAGTAATACTGGTGTGGTAAGCTAGTAATAGTAGTAGTGGTACCGGTAGTAGGAGTAGTACATCTACATACATACCTGTAACATTCAAGATTTCAAATTTAATCATGCGGTTTTGTTGTTTTTTTTCTAGAATTATGCCTCATTTACTATTTTATGTTTGGTTTTGCCTTTTTCAAATCGGTTGGTTAAAGCCCATACTGGCAGGACACTTCTTGCTCCGTGCTTATAAGAAAGACACCCAATACCTCTCTCTCTCTCTATCTCTCTATATCTCTCTCTCTCTCTCTCTCTCTCACTCTCTCTCTCTCTCTCTCTCTCTCTCTCTCTCTCTGTCAATCACTCACTCTCACAAGGGTCTACAATGCAAGATTGCTATACAGCATCCTGAAGGAGCTGGCACCTACATACAATACTACAGATGGGCTACAATGCTAAATGAGTATTGATTTTTTTTTTGCATATTATTACTTTATGTCTAGTCACATACCTTTGGTAGAAAGTTTCGGGCTTGACTTGAACTAATGAAGTGATGCTACTTTGGTTTGAGCTTTTCTTTTAATATCCGAGACTCAATTCCAACGTGGGTGGATAGCGGGTGCTACTGGTAGGTTCTTCATCTTTCCTTTTCCTCTTTTACATAATCTTTAATCTTGCTGTTTACTTTCACCTGAGATCAATGTATATGTTAGAGTGGGTAAACTTTAATAAAAAAAAAAAGTCCAACTGACGTCCATGCCTTTGTGAATCATGCCCAGCCGTAAAGGGAGATAACTCACACATGTTGACATTTAAAAAAATAATTTGTTTAACTTGGATTAAGAGTTTTGATTCAAGCGTGTTGCATTATAGGTAGCCATTGCTGAGGTAGTAGAGAGAGAGGGAGAGGGGTGGTATACTTGAAGAGAACATTAGGGAATATTGTAGTTGTAATATGTTCTGGATGGAAGTAAAGTGACTTTGAAAGTAAAAATGCCATGGAAGAAAGTGAGAAAAGAAAGCATGAAAAATATGATGGAAATTAATGACTGCGATAAAGAGGATGAAAAGTGTTTGATGAGAAAAGGTGGATTTGAATGTAAAGAAATGAAGTAAAAAGAAGCGATGATTCACTTGTTTTCGTCTGTTCTGGGTTTTCTTTTATTTGGTTTTTATGTGTGTGTGTGTGTGTGTGTATGTGTATGTTTGAGTAATTATTTGGCTAGAGCCTATCAGAGGAGGAGGGGGCTCACCTTTTTAATAACTGCTATGGGATGTTACTTGCACAACATGCACACATGGCACCTGTGAAATTTTCACCCATGTTTTATAGAATCAGAGGATGAATAGTCTGCAAGACTATAATGGCTTGATATACTTTTGAAAAATAAACCCTTTGATGTATAGGCAGTTACCATACAGGACTCGAACTCCAAAACGCTGTCTTGCCAGTCCAGCAATGTACTACTACAGGACTATGATGATAGTGATACAGATAGATCTCTCTTGAATTTTGATTCTAAGAGTTAGCATGTCTGATAACATTGGGTTTTTATTTTATATTGCTGCCCTCTTCTTTATATTTCTTATACTTGTATTAAATGCAATGCTCTTATGTAATACTATTGAAATTTTAAAGGGGGTGATAAAGTTCAGGTTTTTTTTTCAGAGCTTGTCCCCATCCCTGGTGCCGTGACCAATGGCCCTACAGACGGGGAGGAGTAGTGTATAAGTCCTGTAACGTGTGTGTGTGTGTATGTGTGTTTGGTAAAGCAAGTTGATGTGATGGATGTAATGCTAAGAAATTCAAAAACATGTACCTTCTCGGTGTAATACAATATTTTATAGGTGGTTCCAGGCACCAAAAAACCAAACAGAACACGCCCCTGGAAGTAAGGACTTAATGGTCAATGGACAAGAAACGAAAAGGACATTTAAATTTTCTCTCAATTTGTCAAAATTTAGATCCAGTGTTATTAACCCAATTCCTGCCTAACTCGCTGGCTAGCCTACTGGGCTGGATGCTTAAGCAAAGGGAGATAGCTCCGTCCATATTTGCACCCATTGTTATTAAAAAATGCTTTTTTTTTCCCAAAAAAAAATTTTGTTTATTTATTTTTTCAAATTTATTCATGTACAGGAATGATTTTACTGGACAGAAACACTGATATTAACAACACTGAACACTGTAAATGGCACAAGTTGAGTATCGGATAGGTCTGTCGTCCACAGGCACGGCAGTTTCGATTTCGCCTGCTAAATCTGTCGATAGAGTTAGATCTAGATCTGCTATTTTCTTCTTTGTCATCACTCAAATCAGTTAAAACTTTAAATATCAGAGCCTTCATCATTTTCATCATGATTTAGGGTTCTATTGGGCCCTAAATTGCTGTCCATCTCTCTCCATTCGCGGAACCAGCTTTACATGCGTTGAAATTGAAATGCCATTTTGCCGGTCGACGACCTGTGAACTTAAAAAAATTGTGGAACAATGACCAAACCACGTAGAAGAGTTCTGTTTCCTAGAGTGAAAATGTTTCCGTTTGTTCCTATCAATTTAACTTATGTATAACTAATGGACGTGGTGTACTAAATTGAAATATGGCAGGAAAATGTCCATATGACGTATAGTTTGTTTTTACAAAATATTTTGTAGGCAAGGGTAGGTAAAAACATCAAAATTTTGATGTAAATTAACACTGACTGAGAAGATGGCAGTAAAAACCTGTATATTGGCGGTTGATCGCCAAATGTGGCAACACTGAGTTGACGTGATTTCTGCCGACACCGATTGTTGCTTCCGGCCCTTCGCTGTGTGATGTAATAGACATTGCGCTTCACTGTATATAAACACGCGCATAAGCATATGATATAGAGGGAAAAAACAAATAACTAGTCATTTTGACGTTTGTTTTCACAACAGTGCACATCTAAACCTAGATTTATAATCCTCTTTACATTAGTAACAATGCCAGAGACTGTCGAAACAGTAAGGGGCTGCTACAACAAGGGAAACCCGTCTGAAGCGTTTGTTTTGTGTTATTTTCTTTTGATTTTTTTACTTGTATTTTTCTCGAATTGTTTTTTCACACTAAAATTTATCTCCTCCGCCATTTACCGAACGATTTGTATTATAAATTGGCACACAGGTTCCTCTTGTCAATGTTAATAGAATAATGTCGGGGTTTTTTTTATATATTGTAAACATTTTGAGAAATTATTTTGTTTTGTAATAATAATGCTATTTTTATACATTCACGATATAAAGTATTTTCAAAAATTCATTAAAAAACACCATATCCAAAATATTTTGTTAAATGACTCTTTCGATATTGAATGGAAAATATGATCTGCACAGATTTTGAGTGATTTTATACATAACTAAGGGATGAGATAGATTTTGAAAATTGGGTCAAAATCCAAGATGGCAGTCGTTTCTATGACAACCCAAGACGCTACAAACTTTTCAATGATATAGGATGATTGTAATTTGACAGTTGCTCATGTACAATATACTAAAATCAAAAAAAACCTAACCTCAAAAACAAAAAAATCACTTCAAGAGGCGCGCCCAAGGCAACAGCACAGCCATTTTCAGGATCTTTGGGGGGGGGATTTATTTTGCTTTCGAGTTAGGGTTTTTGATTTTAGTATGTATGTGAGTAACTGTCAAAATATAGTCATCCTATATTGTTGAAAAGTTTGTAGCATCCTTATCTTAAGAATGAAGTATTTTTATAGATATTTTGGAGGGTTTTTTTAAGGAATTTTTTTTAATAACATATATTGTATATATATATATAGAAATGGCATTTTTATTACCACAAAAAACATTTTCTCAAAAAGTTTACATGATATAAAAAAGACATATTAACATTGCCGAGAGGAACCTGTGTGCTAAATAATTATACAAATCAGTCGGTAAATGACGGAGGAGATTTTAGTGTGAAAAAAATACATTTTGAGAAAATGGAAGTAAAGAAATGAAAAGAAAATAACGTACAGCAAGCACTTCAGACGAGTTTCCTTCTTGTAGCAGCCCCTTTGCTATTTTGACTGTCTCTGGCATTGCTATTAATGTAAAGAGGATTGTAAAACTAGGTTTAGTTGTGCATTGCTGTGAAAACAGGCGTCAAAATGACCAGTTTTTTTGGGGGGGTTTTCACTCTTTTCTTATACTTGTGTGCATGTTTACATACGCGCAACGCTTAACTTCACCTCTTGTCACAAAGCGCTCTGCTGATCAACTCGCTGTGTTACCAAAAGCCAAGCAAAAGAACTGTGTTGCCACATTTGCGATAAGCCACCGCTAGAGGGGTTTTGAGTGCCAATCTTCTCAGTCAGCGTTTGGGTAATTTAAGTCAAAATTTTTACATTTTGAACATTTTTTGGCCATAAACTTGTAGATAAATGATCTCTCTACCCGAATATGCAAAGAACAGAAAGCTTGTCAATCCAGGTGCCATATCCATGACCACCTTCTTCTCCTTACCTTATTGCTCGTCTGTAAGTAACAGTGGTTAAACATGGACATGTCTAGGTTAATGGGTTTATTCAGTGTCTGGAATAGTTTTGGCACCTGACAGCTTTGCCAGTGATGGTGGTTGCCATGAAAAGAATTTTTTTGCTTGACTGATGTACTTTTTTCTGTTCCACACAGGTGCTGAGAAGAAAGATCGTAAGGAGAAGGAAACCGATGCTTCTGCTTGAGGATTTCTAATTCGCCCAAAGTTTTCTTGATTTTGACTTGTATTTGATATTTTTCACAAAGTCTGAATTAAGTTGTACTTTCATTTTGTGTAATAAGATTCCAGATCAGAATGTATTATAGTCACAATGTGTGTTCTCTGAAGTTTATGTTTTTATTCATTCTATCATTTAGCTTTGTATTGTATGTCAAGGAACACATTAAAAGTTGATCATGCCTTTTTTTCTCTCTTTATTTCCATTTCCTGATGGTTTCATACATTAAAAATTGTAGCATGCATGTAATAAAAGTTTTCCAGGACGTGGTTGCATGAATATAGAGGTCTCAAGTAACTGATAGCCCATCATAGCTTTTTTTTTTAGCCAAATGAAAGCAAAGGTTGACTTTTGTTTTCTGTTTTTAATCACCGGCCTAGTTTTCAATACATTTTTTTGCTAAAAACTGTTTATGCTGGTCCTGGAAGTTTTTTTGTAGTTTTTTCATTTGGACATAATGTACAGACACTACCACTTTTTGTTGACTTTCATTAAGTTTCAACCATACTATAAAATGTTGCATCATAGATTATAGTCTGGGACTGTAATTCCTATGGGTTTGTGTCTTGTAGGATTAATTGTTGGTTTGGTTTTGTTTAGTGTGTGTTTTTACTTTAATAACTGCCATGACCAGAGGCTAGAAGCAGGAACTCCTTAAAAAGATAAATATTCTACATTTACTTATGAAAAATGCTTAAGAAGAGTTTGCTGATGTGCACTGCCAGCTTGAACTTTATTAATTGTCTGGCCAGACATGCTGAACCAAGTTTTTTTATTTGCTATGCTGTATGTTGGTTAAATGTTAAATATTTACTTCAGCCATTGAAATTAACTTTCAAGTGGGTCTTTTCTTTTCTCTTTCACTGCCAAGCGTATAAATATAAAACATCACGTGACATACTGGGTTGTTTTTTTAATATATAGCGTTTATCTAATTACTGTTAGCAGTTCTCTTTTTCCTTTTTATTAGTTTCGTCCTTGCTTTGTTTCAGTATTTTCATATTGTATTTTGTATGCTTTTTTACTTTGTGTACAATAACAAAAAGAAAGTCTTTTTTGCTGCTCACAGAAGCCAGATTGATGTTTGGATGTAAAAAAAAATGTAAATATTACATGTAGTTTTGTATGTGTCTCATGCTTGAAAGTGTTTCATCACCTCGAACATTGATTTGAGAATGAAGAGATGATGTGTGTATTAATCTATTATCAATTTTGTCTTGAAAATCCATGCTGACGCTGAAAATAAAGATTTTTTTATATGTTTTTTTTTTTCCATGGATGTTGTACATAAGAACTTTGAAATATTCTGGCCTCATATCCATGTCTGTTTTTTGTTCTAAGTTCATTCAGTCTATAGAGGTTCCTATTTTTAAACTGAATGGACAAAAATGGCGTTATTGGAGTTGTTGTTGGAATGGTTTCATGTCTGTAATTCCTGACTGTCCTGCAGGTCTTGGAAATAAAGCAGAGAAACTTGACAAACGGATAGATCCTTGTCTTTTGATTTCATGTGTGTGTGCAAGCTTTCATTTGTTTAAAAATGGAAACTTTGAATTGAGCATTTGTATCACAATATTGTTTTAGTGTTCAATTGTGGGCGGTTGGCATGGGCTACTGGTAGGTCCTTATTTCCTTCACTTGTTTCCTTATCTTTCATCTTCCTGTTTCCTCTTAATTCACCATGAGATCACCACATATGGTGGGCCAGGACCATTTCAGTGAAACAAATAGTTTTTAATTCATTGCTCTAATAATTGCAATAATACGGTACTGGGATAAATAATGTACAGTCGGTGAGCCTGCACTTGTGCGGGGTATGGACTATAAATCCATCTTTATCTTTATCTTTACTCACCACATATAAAGTACTAGTAGAATTAGTAGTACGGTAATACATGTAATAATATTTATTCACAAACATGCCCGTAAATAATGTTGGATTATAATTTCTCCTTATTATAAAGCTGGGTCTCTTGAACTTTGACTGTGGTTAACTCAGAAACCACTTGATCGGTTACGGTGATATGATATCAAATACGATTATTTTTAGATCAAATTAGCACTCGGTACTGATGTTAGTTAGGCAAACTTTATATTGTAATGACCGGGAAATCGAGAAATTAAATGTAGTATCAATAAAAAAGCTTTGTGGATGGCAGGGCAAAACAATATTTTTTTAATCTATTAAAATACTGATTTGATTCAAGTTTATTTTGCTAGGAATAATGCAGGTTATTTGAAATCTACATGTGAGATATGGAAATTTGTTATCAGTGCAATTAGTTTCTGAGATTCATATAGTGATCATAGTTATAGCCGCTCAGTGTTTTATATATATATATATATATATATATATATATATAAATTAATAAAACAATAATAAGAAAAATGAAACCACTGTCTCGTTAACTTTTTGTTGTAATAACAAAGAGTGACACTTTTTTTTTTTTTTATATACACGATTTTAAAAAAAAAAAAGTAACGAGATGTCCACATATCTTCTTATTATTGTTACTATTAATTTATATATATATATATATAACACTGAACGGCTATAACCATGACCGCTTATATAACTCAGGAACCACTGCACCAACAACCTCCATATCTCACATGTAGATTTCAAATAACCTGCGTTAGGTTCTAGCAAATAAACTTTTGAATCAAATCAAAATTTGGAAAATATTGAATGCAAAAAACGATCTGCACAGCCTTGACTTGAATGATATATTATTCATAACTAAGTGAGGATGTTGATTTTGAAAATTGGGTCAAATCCAAGATGGTGGCAGTTTCAATGGCAACCAAGGAGGCTACAAACTTTTCAATGATAAAGGCTGACTATATTTTGAGTTACTCATAAAATATATGTATACTATTAATACTAAAAGCAAAAACCCAAACTCAGCTCAATAGGTTGAAGTAGTATATTATTATTAGTTTAGAGTTGAAGCTGTCAGTATCAAAATGAAAATAGGCACACTCTGGCACTCAGAAGGTGTAGTTGAACTCTAGTGAATTGGAATTTTATAGACCTAAAATCACCCATGATTTGAAACTTAACATGACACCGCCTTTAAATGATTACCTATCCCTTTTGTGGCTTTGAATTAAATTGAATCGACCTTCTGAAGAGAGACTTCTCATTTTGTGGGAGATATGGAGTAAATTTATTATTATACGGATTTGTTGCCTTGTTTTTAGTTTAAACCTTAACGTTTAAGTTTAAGTAGAGAGAATTCAAAGGAAAACTGGTTGTGATGAGGCCATAGCCCATGTGGTAACTTGTGTTAAGCAGTGTTTCTTATTCAGGTTCATCTTTCTCCAGACAGATATCGTTAATTATTGGGGTTGGTTGAAACCAGCAGTCTCTTTTTATCTGGTTTTCAAGGGTTTTTATTTATCCAAGTCCTGTAAGATTGAAGGGTACAACTCACCATATTATTGACAACCGACTGGTGAAGTGCCAGAACAAAGGATATGTTTTATGTGTGCCTCGGTAGTCCAGAGGCAAGGGTGTCAACCTCTCACTCTCATCATCTCAACCCAAAGGTCTCTAGTTCAAAACCCGCCGACGGTTGAAACATAATTGTTGAAATACTTTCTCCACGCTTCCAATGATTTGGCAGTCTTCTTTCATTATTTCTCCTTTGGCATTCTTAATTTGTCGTATTGGGCATGCTTTGGTCTTTCTCATGCTCTTCATTTCCCCCCCAGAAACAGCTTTTGATTTTCCTTGATAGTTTTTCTTGAAGTCTCTGTCCAAACTCTTCCCATTGTTCCTGTTTTGCTTTTCCTCACTTCCTCTTTGGCGATAGTTCTTTTATTCCCGTGATCTATCCCATCCTCTGGTCTCTTTGTTGGCAAGTATTTCTTCCAAGGCAGCCTTCTTCTCTTTGATCTTAGTTCTTGACATTCTCATTCCACCATGGTGTTCTTTACCCACCTCCTTTAATTTGTTTCCTACCACAGACCTCTTCAGTACAACTGAGGAGTGTTTCTGTTATACATTTGCCACTTTTCTTCTATTGTGCTATCATTTAGATCCATCCGCCTTTCACTGATAAATCTGTTTATCCTAGATTGGTACATCTCTTTGACTATTGGTTTATTTAGTTCCTCTATTTTGAGTTTAGTAGCTTTCTTTCTCTTTCCTTTTCTGTTTGGTTTCTTCAGTCAGTAATCTCATTTTGGCAATCACTAGGTGATGATCACTAAATATTTCTGCTCCTCTGTTTACCCTTGCATCCAATGTGCTGTAAAGAAGGGAGCTGCTAACTATTTTGTAGTCTATCATTGACTTTTCACACCTGTCTTCATTTACTCTTGTATATTTGTGGATATCTTTATGAGGAAAAAGGTGTTGGCTATTTTCATGTTATTCTTTAGACAAAAATTCTATTAGTCTCCCTCCCTTTGGAGAAGTTGTTGTCTCTCCGTCTTTACCTATTATTAATTCCTGTTTGTGTTTAAGATTCTCTGCAGCTATTTGTAAATCGTTTTCGAAGATATCTTTTTCTTCTTTAGTTGCGTCTTCGTTTGGTCCATACGATATTAATTATTTAATTTCTCGTCCTTTTGGTTTAATATTTACCTCTAATAGCCGTGGGCTTATAAATTTCCAACTTTCTAGTAGCTTTCTTGCCTTTTATGCACTAGGAAGCCTACTCCTGCTCTAGCTCTATCTTTGAGATCTACTCTGAGAAGATTAAAATATGATTTGGTCCTACATTTTCTATTCCTTGTCCTTTTTTCTTTGTTTCTGTAATAGCCAAAATGTCTACTTTGAATTTTTCCATTTCTTCAACTAATTCTAACTCTTTTCCATTTATTGCCCTAACATTCCATGTTCCATAAATCACAGTCCGTGTTCGTTTCCATGTTTGTCGTTGAAAGGTCAAGCCGGGTATATTGCATTTATTTCTCCGAATCAGTTTGGTTTTGGATAAGCAGGGGATTAGCCCACTGTACCCTTAGGTAGATAGATGTGGGGCTGCCACCTTGAGGCCCCTTACCAGGCCTTGTTATTTTCTGCCAGGGTTAACTCCCTTAGCCTTTGGTCAGTCAAGACCGGACTGCAAGGCAGCAGGTCGTTTTCTGTCAGGGTTAAATTCTTTAGCCCTTGGTCAGCCAAGACCTGCCTGCAAGGCAGCATGAGACTCGTGGAGGGCGGAATCATCTACTCCCCGTACATGTGCTTACCTGTCCACTAGCCTATCATACTAGTGGATAGGGCAGTTCATTCCCGTCATAATTATCATAAAAGAAGCTCAGTATCGATTCTTTTGAAATTATACGATTTTTTTTTAGAAACAATACAGGCCTATCTTTCAACACAGCTATTATACAATAAAAGCCAGAAATAGTATCTAAAGTACGGCAGGTTGGTGGTACTCATTTGATCGTCACAATAAACAGTATCGAAAACAAAAGCTTATTTGAGGATCTATTATAAATATTACCTTAGGATCAGTCGGAAAGATACGGAACATATTCCGCGTATCTGTTATCAAAAGCACCATCTCAAAATTAGTAAAAAGGTGCTACTGCACTTAAAACAACAGTGTCAATAAAAAGTAGTTGAGAGCCTCTCAAGGTTTTATGATGTTTCAAAGTATTATCCTACTCTTTTCTTAGGTTTATTGGAGAAAAATGTATTCAAATACCAGAAAATAAGAGAAAAATACGATTTTCTCGAAATGTCCTTTTTTGTTCATTATTTCTTATCTACTTTTGTTTTTATTTCTCAACGAATCTTCATGAAATTTGGTATGAATGATGAGTGGGGAAAACAAAGAAATCGTCAGATGCTTTTTTAAAAATATGTATTACAGTTTTGGAAACTAAAAATTTTTGTAAAATATTTTTGTATATTTTTGGTTGTTCCCATACGCTATTTTCAAAAATTCATAAAATCAAAATTTATCAATGAAACAAAAATCCGATTTGGTCAAATTTAGATATTGTATTAAATAAGGTATGTGCCGTGTTTGAAAGAAATGTGTTGAAAAATGAAAGCACCTTTCGATATTGAACTTGGCGAAATTTTGGAGCAAAAACCCAAAATGGCCACCGTGTTCATGGCAACCGGAAGCGTCAGGAAAAAAAAACGACATATTTCAAATCAGTACGCCATGTCCATTACACCTATACACTTCTTCTTCATCTTCTTCTTCTTCTTCTTCTTTCATCTTTCTTCTTGCTCCTTCTTCTTCACTTCTTCTTCTTCATCTCTCTTCTTCCTTCTTCTTCTTCATTCTTCTTCTTCTTCCTTCATCTCTTCTTCTCTTCTGCTTCTTCTCTCTCTTCTTTCTTCTCTTCTTCTCTCTTCATTCTTCTCCCTCTTCTTCTTTCTCTTCTCTTCTTCTTCATCTTTCTTCTCTTCTTCTCCTCCTCTTCTTCTTCCTTCTTCTTCATTCTTCTCTCTTTCTTCTTCTTTCTTCTTCTTCTTCTCATCTTCTTCTTCTGCTTCTTTCTTCTTCTCTTCTTCTCTCTTCCTTCTCTCCTCGTCTTCTTCACTTCTTCTCTTCTTCATCTCTTCTCTCCTCTTACTTCTTCCTCTTCTCTTCTTCTTCCTTCTCTCTTCTTCTTCTCTTCTTCTTCCTTCTCTTCTTCTTCTTTCTTCTTCTTCTTCTTCTTTCTTCTTCTTCTCTCTTCTTCTTCTTCGTCTTCT
>JAXRKP010001975.1:55000-67500 GCA_037039925.1 Doris montereyensis | reverse complement strand
AATTAACTGTATATTTTACCCAAAGTTCAACGTTGGTTTCGTAGAAAATAATCCCACCTGCCTCATTCGTTGTGCTTGAACCAGTGTCGTAGTGATTCAAATATCGTAGTGTTTCATACACCACTTCAACAATTTCCTGTCATACTATTCAACTATCGTACATCAGGCTAGCTGTTTCAACTACACACTTCTAACTACTACAATTTGTCATTTCAGTAAGTATTCAAATATCACAAGGCTAGCTGTTTCAACTACACCACTTTTATACAATTTGTCATGTATTCAAATATCATAATGCTAACTGTTTCAACTACACCACTTCTATACAATTTGTCATGTATTCAAATATCATAATGCTAACTGTTTCAACTACACCACTTCTATACAATTTGTCATGTATTCAAATATCACAATGCTAACTGTTTCAACTACACCGTTTCTATACAATTTGTCATGTATTCAAATATCACAATGCTAACTGATTCAACTAACTTCTATATAATTTGTCATTCAAATATCACAATGCTAACTGTTTCTATATAAATTTGTCATGTATTCAAATATCACAATGCTAACTGTTTCAACTACACCGTTTCTATACAATTTGTCATGTATTCAAATATCACAATGCTAACTGTTTCAACTACACCGTTTCTATACAATTTGTCATGTATTCAAATATCACAATGCTAACTGTTTCAACTACACCGTTTCTGTACAATTTGTCATGTATCTAAAATCATAATGGTAAGGGATTCAAAACCGATACAATTTGTCATGTATTCAAATATCTAAATGGAAACTGTTTCAACTACACCATTCTGTACAATTTTACTGTATCTAAAGGGGAAATGTGGAACTGATAACAAAGATCATAATGTGCATTTTACTGTATATAAAGGGAAGGGACAATGTAAAAAGAACATAATGTGCATTTTTACTGTATCTAAAGTGGGGGAAGGGGTCTCTGGTAAATCAGATCATAATGTGCATTTTACTGTATCTAAAGGGAAGGGGAGAGGTAAAAAAAGTCTGCATAATGTGCATGCTACTGTATCTAAATGGCAAGGGGGGGGGGGGTTAAAATCAACCATTCTGTGCATTTTACTGTATCTAAAAGGAAGGGTGGTAAAAAAAGATCATAATATGCATTTTACTGTATCTAAAGGGAAAGGGAAGGGGTTAAAAAGAAGCATAATGTGCATTTTACTGTATCTAAAGGGGAAGGCATAATGTGCATGGGTATCTAAAGGGGAAGGGAGAGGTAAAAAGAGCATAATGTGCATTTTACTGTATCTAAAAGGGAGGTAAAAAAGAACATAATGTGCATTTTACTGTATCTAAATGGAGGGGGGTAAAAAAGAGCATAATGTGCATTTTACTGTATCTAAAGGGAAATGGTGGGGGAAGGGGTAAAAAAGCATAATGTGCATTTTACTGTATCTAAAGGGGAAGGGGAGATAACAAAAGAACATAATGTGCATTTTACTGTATCTAAAGGGGGAAGGGGGAGGTAAAAAAGAGCATAATATGCATTTTACTGTATCTAAAGGGGAAGGGGGGCAAAAAATGTCGGCCTCTCAAAAGAGCATAATTTGCATTTTACTGTATCTAAAGGGGAAGGGGGGGTAAAAAAGAGCATAATGTGCATTTTACTGTATCTAAAAGGGAAGGAGGAGGTAAAAAGAACATAATGTGCATTTTACTGTATCTAAATGGAAAGGGGGGGGTTAAAAAGAACATAATGTGCATTTTACTGTATCTAAAAGGCAAGGGTGGGGGAGGGGGGGTAAAAATGAACATAATATGCATTTTACTGTATCTAAAGGGAAAGGGTGGGAGGGGGGGTAAAAAAGAGCATAATGTGCATTTTACTGTATCTAAAGGGAAGGGGAGGTAAAAAGAGCATAATACTGTGCATTTTACTGTATCTAAAGGGGAAGGGAGGTAAAAAAGAGCATAATGTGCATTTTACTGTATCTAAAGGGGAAGGGGGAGGTAAAAAAGAGCATAATGTGCATTTTACTGTATCTAAATGGAAGAAGGGAAGTAAAAAAGATCATAATGTGGATTTTACTGTATCTAAAGGAAATGGGAGGTAAAAAGAGCATAATGTGCATTTTACTGTATCTAAAGGGAAAGGGGAGGTAAAAAAGAGCATAATGTGCATTTTGCTGTATCTAAAGGGAAAGGGAGGTAAAAAAGATCATAATGTGCATTTTACTGTATCTAAAGAGGAAAGGGGAGGTAAAAAAGAGCATAATGTGCATTTTACTGTATCTAAAGGAAAGGGGATTCGTCTTAACTGAGTCGAACATACTGTGGCATTTTACTGTATCTAAAAGGCAAAGGGGGATTGTGGGAGTAAAAAAGGCATAATATGCATTTTACTGTCTAAAGGGAAAGGGTTCTACGGGGGTAAAAAAGAGCATAATGTGCATTTTACTGTATCTAAAGGGAAAGGGGAGGTAAAAAAGAGCATAATGTGCATTTTACTGTATCTAAAGGGAAAGGGGAGGTAAAAAGAGCATAATGTGCATTTTACTGTATCTAAAGGGAAGGGAGGTAAAAATTCATATTGTGCATTTTACTGTGTCTAAACAGTGGAAGGGGGAAGTAAAAAAGATCATAATTTGGATTTTACTGTGTCTAAAGGGAAATGGGAGGTAAAAAAACGAGCATAATGTGCATTTTACTGTGTCTTAAGGGAAAGGATTTACTGGAGGTAAAAAGAGCATAATGTGCATTTTGCTGTATCTAAAGGGGAAAGGGGAGGTAAAAACCATAATGTGCATTTTACTGTATCTAAAGAGGAAAGGGGAGGTAAAAAAAGAGCATAATGTGCATTGACTTACCGACTGACGTGAAAATTGTCATTCCATCTTACGACTGAGTCGAACTTTCACTCGTGGCATAGATTTATACGAATGGATACAACACATTGTGTACACTTTGACTAAAACTACTCAGTCACTCATCAGGGGATACAGCTGAGCAATGATAGTGGTTGGTTCACGCTGGTCTGACACACTAGTGACCCCAGGAAACACTGTTTAGCTTCATTGTGGTTGACAATAACACATCTGATCTGACACTAATGACAGGAAACAAGGAGCCTAATTGTGGTTGCTAAAACCTATCTGATTGATACACTGAGGGTGAACACCGATCTGGTCTACACGCATTTACTGATTTTCATTGTGGTTGCTAACATCGATCTGATCTGACACTAGACTGACTTTGGAGGCCGACAAGTGGCCTCATTGTGGTTGCTAACACCGACTGATCTGACAAACAGCTACGGGAAACACTGAGCCTCATTGTGGTTGCTAACATCGATCTGGTCTGACACAGTGACAGTGAGTTCTTTATACACTTGAGCCTCATTGGGTTGCTAGTGTAAATCGATCTGATCTGACAATGAGTGACAGGGAAATACAGCAGGGTCAACAGGGATCTGACATTGACGGGTCGCAGAACACTAATCTGGTCTGACACTAGTGACGGGGACCATCAGGGAGAACTCATGATCCTTTTCTAACATCGATCTGGTCTGACACTAGTGATCTCTGGAGACACTGAGCCTCATTGTGGTTGCTAACAACCAATGTGACACTAGTGACGGGGACACACTGAGCCTCATTGTGGTTGCTAACACCAATCTGACACTAGTGACGGGGCAAACACTGAGCCTCATTGTGGTTGCTGACATCAATCTGACACTAGTGACGGGGAAACACTGAGCCTCATTGTGGTTGCTAACACCGAGGTCTGATCTGATACTAGTGACGGGGAAACACTAGAGCCTCATTGTGGTTGCTAACATCGATCTGATCTGACACTATGTGACGGGAAACACTGAGCCTCATTGTGGTTGCTAACACCAATCTGATCTGACACTAGTGACGGGGAAACACTGAGCCTCATAGTGATTGCTAACACCAATCTGACACTAGTGACGGGAAAAACACTGAGCCTCATTGTGGTTGCTAACATCGACCAATCTGACACTAGTGACGGGGACACACTGAGCCTCATTGTGGTTGCTAACATCGATCTGACACTAGTGACGGGGAAACACTGAGCCTCATTGTGGTTCCTAACACCAATCTGGTCTGACACTAGTGACGGGGAAACACTGAGCCTTATTGTGGTTGCTAACATCGATCTGGTCTGACACTAGTGACGGGAAACACTGAGCCTCATTGTGGTTGCTAACACTGAATCTGACACTAGTGACGGGGAAACACTGAGCCTCATTGTGGTTGCTAAACATCGATCTGATCTGACACTAGTGACGGGGAAACACTGAGCCTCATTGTGGTTGCTAACACTGATCTGATCTGACACTAGTGACGGGGAAACACTGAGCCTCATTGTGGTTGCTAACATCGATCTGATCTGACACTAGTGACGGGGAAACACTGAGCCTCATTGTGGTTGCTAACATCGATCTGATCTGACACTAGTGACGGGGAAACACTGAGCCTTATTGTGGTCGCTAACACCGATCTGGTCTGACACTAGTGACGGGGACACACTGAGCCTCATTGTGGTCGCTAACATCGATCTGGTCTGACACTAGTGACGGGGAAACACTGAGCCTCATTGTGGTTGCTAACATCGATCTGATCTGACACTAGTGACGGGAAAGCTTCTAGTTCGCCAGTTAAATAGAGAAGCAATCTGACACTATGCCGACACACTGAGCCTCAGTGAGGAAATAATCATTGAATAATATCAAAGCCCCATCGCAACGAAGATGCTAACAAATGCAGATCTGATACTAGTGACAGGACAAACAGACTCATTGTGATGGCCAACATCGATGATCGAACTTGCGACCTCTGCGTCGATGCACCCATCGATCGCCATCTGAAAAGAAAGCGTGCTACCAATTGTGGTCGCTAAAATCCCATCACTGGTCTTTTGCACGGGGACACATCACTGGTCTTTTGCACGATCTGGTCTTTTGGACAGAGACTGGTCACTGAGTCTTTTGTGAAACAAATCACATCATCTGATCTTTTGCACGAATCATCACAAGGAATCCTGACTGGTCTTTTAAACGAATCACATCACTGGTCTTTTGATCTGAAAAATCACTGGTCTTTTCAAATCCCCAAAGGTCTTTTGCACGAATCCCATCACTGGTCTTTTGCACGAATCACATCACTGGTCTTTTGCATCGAATCACATCACTGGTCTTTTGCACGAATCAAATCACTGGTCTTTTGCACGAATCACATCACTGGTCTTTTGCACGAATCACATCACTGGTCTTTTGCACGAATCACATCAATGGTCTTTTGCACGAATCACATCACTGGTCTTTTGCACGAATCACATCACTGGTCTTTTGCACGAATCACATCACTGGTCTTTTGCACGAATCACATCACTGGTCTTTTGCACGAATCACATCACTGGTCTTTTGCACGAATCACATCACTGGTCTTTTGCACGAATCACATCACTGGTCTTTTGCACGAATCACATCACTAGTCTTTCGTCACAAATCACATCACCAGTCTTTTGCACAAATCAAATCACCAGTCTTTTGAACAAATCTCATTACCAGTCTTTTCAAGGTCACTGGTCTTTTGCAAATCTTCATCACCAGTCTTTCACACAAATCACTATTACCAGTCTTTCACACAAATCTCATTACCAGTCTTTCAAACAAATCTCATTACCGGTCTTTCACACGAATCACATTACCAGGTCTTTCACACAAATCAAATTACCGGTCTTTAACACAAATCATCAGGCTTTCTAAAATCACATTACCGGTCTTTTCACACGAATCTACATTACCGGTCTTTCATCTATGTCAAATCACATTACCGGTCTTTCACACAAATCACATTACCGGTCTTTCACACGAATCATATTACTATCTTTCACACGAGTCACATTACCAAGGGTCTTTCACTCTTTCGAATCACATTACCGGTCTTTCACACGAATCACATTACCGGTCTTTCACACGAATCACATTACCGGTCTTTCACACGAATCAAATTAAAAAGGTCTTTCACACGAATCACATTACCGGTCTTTCACACGATAACGAGTAGTTGAGTTAGCTTATGCGCTTTCTTCTCATGGCGTAGCGATGGTTTTTTATCCGACGCAGAGATCACGGGTTGGCCACAGGCTGTTTTTTGTTTGCTTATTCATTTCATATTTGTAGCGCTGTTGTTCCTACAGGTCTGGCCTTCTTTGTATCCAGTGTCATTTCCTTTACTTTCTAAGTCATAGTTTTTGTTTTTCTTATTCCTTGTCACGTTGATTTCTCATGGCTCTACATTATCTCCGACATTAATTTTCATAGGAATCTAGTACAATTCTGCTTTTATCTGTGGATATATTGTGAAGAGTTTATGTGCACAATTGAGACATACGACTTCAGCTTCATTTGTTTTTAGCAATCTCTTTCATTGAAAATCATAATGACTCGCAGCTATGCATCAGATCTGATTTTTATAGCTGTTTGTACATGAAAAAGATGTTCATAGTTGTTCTTACTAAAGCTAGGTATTGAGTTATAATTATTGTTTTTAGAAAAACAGATAAGGTTTCAGTTGTCAACTATATTCATCAAAATTTTGTAAACGTGGCGCCTGTCTCACTTTGCATATTAATAACTCTTCATGTGTCAGACGTGACATCAATCTTTGTCGGCAACCTACAGCTTTCCTGTTTCGTAGCAACCTACAACTTTCCTGTTTCGTAGTCACCTACAGCTTTCCTGTTTCGTAGTCACCTACAGCTTTCCTGTTTCGTAGTCACCTACAATCTTCCTGTTTCGTAGTCACCTACAATCTTCCTGTTTCGTAGTCACCTACAGCTTTCCTGTTTCGTAGCAACCTACAACTTTCCTATTTCGTAGTCACCTACAACCTTCCTGTTTCGTAGTCACCTAAGCAGCTTTCTTGACCACCTTTCGTAGCAACCTACAACTTTCCTGTTTCGTAGTCACCTACAATCTTCCTGTTTCGTAGTCACCTACAATCTTCCTGTTTCGTAGTCACCTACAATCTTCCTGTTTCGTAGTCACTTACAATCTTCCTGTTTCGTAGCATCATACAACGTTCCTGTTTCGTAGCATCATACAACGTTCCTGTTTCGTAGCATCATACAACGTTCCTGTTTCGTAGCATCATACAACGTTCCTGTTTCGTAGCATCATACAACTCTTCCTGTTTCGTAGTCACAACAATCTTCCTGTTTCGTAGTCACCTACAATCTTCCTGTTTCAATAGTAGCAATCATACAACCTTCCTGTTTCGTAGCATCATACAACGTTCCTGTTCGTAGCATCATACAACCTTCCTGTTTCGTAACAACTTTCACACTTACAACTTTCCTCTTTTGTAACTTAAACCTTCCTCTTAACAACCTTCCTGTTTTGTAACAACTTACACTTACAACCTTCCTGTTTCGTAACAACTTACACTTACAACCTTCCTGTTTCGTAACAACTTAAACTTGCCAACCTTCCTGTTTCGCAACAACTCCCCTCCACTTACAACCTTCCTGTTTCGTAACAACTTCCACTCAACCTTCCTCCCTTACAACCTCCTGTTTCGCAACAACTTACATTTACAACCTTCCTGTTTTGTAACAACTTACACTTCCTGTTTCCTCTCCCAACACACTTACAACCTTCCTGTTTCGTAACAAGCTTACAACAACTTTTCTATTTCGTTACAATCTACAATCCTCTTGTTCCGTACAACCAACAACTTTGTTGTTTTGTAGCAACCTACAATTTGGTCTTGTTTGTAGCCTGTTCCGTTGATAGCAGCATACAATTGTCCTGTTTCATAGCAACCTACAAATTGTCCTGTTTCATAGCAACCTACAATTGTCCTGTTTCATAGCAACCTGCAATTGTCCTGTTTCATAGCAATCAAAAAAGTTGGAATTGTCCTTCCACTCCTACCTATAACCTTCCTCTATCGTAGCAATCTAAAACCCTCCTGTTCCGTTACAACTTAGGACCTACAACCTTGCTGTTTTTGTAGCAATCTACAATCTTCCTGTTTCATAGCAACGTACAACCGTCCTGTTTGTACCGGAAACCTTTCATCCTTCCTTTTCCGTTACAACTTACGATTCACCTAAGCCTTCCATTTTCCGGTTTACAACCTATAACCTTTTGTTCGGTTTTGGGTTCCAGATACGAGATGATCTTTCTCCAGGATGCCCTGTCCTGGCATTTTCTGTTTTCCTTCAAAAAAGTTAAATTTCTATGCTTCAATGCCTCTTTTATATCTTCTTCCCACTTTCTCCGAGGTCTTCCTTTTGGTCTTTCACCTTGGGCTTTAGCTTGCTCTGATTCTCTATTCTATTGTCATTCATTCTGTTTACATGTCCAAACTATGCTCAATTGATTTATTTATATCTTAGTTTTTATGTCATCTCCTTTGGTTTGATCTCTTATTGTTGTGTTTTTGATTTTATCTCTTTTAGTTTCTCTACTACTCTTCTTAGATATTTCATTTCAGCTGCCTGTACTCTACTGTATTCTCAACTGTCTAAGGTCCAAGTTTCGCTGCCATAGAGGAGAGTAGGACAATAAACTGTATTGTATACTGCCATTTTGGTTTTTGTTGACAATTCTTGCTTACCTACAAATGCCTTTCCTAGATGGTTATATATTGCACTTGCCTTTTGGATTCTCTGGCTGATTTCTTCTCTTAGTTTTCCCTCTGAGTTAATCATTACTCCTAGGTAATTGTAGCTGTGAACTTGTTCTAAATTCTCCCTGCCCAATTTAAGATTTTGTATTTTAGCTTCCCTAGTTACTAGCATTGTTTTGGTTTTCTTTGCATTTACTCTCATTCCTCTTTTATTTAGTTCATTGTTCATAATGTTGATATTCGACTGAATGTCACTTTCTGATTTTCCAAACAGAACTAAATCATCGCAAATGAAAGCATTGATACATTTACTGGTTTGAGCTTCCACATACCTACATTCATTTTCTTCATTTTTGAGGATGCCTTTGCGACTAATCCATAAATGTGATAAACAAAAGAGGACTTAGGATACAACCCTGTCTTACTCCTATATCTACATCAAATTCTGTAGATATGTTTCCAGCTACTCTCACTGCACATGTTGGTTTATTGTAAAAAACTTTTAATGGCTTCTATTAAATTTTGCTCTACATTGTGTTCTTTTAAGGAATGCCATAGTTTCGTCCCTCCTCACAGTGTCAAATGCCTTTTCTAGATCAATAAAACACAGGTGCAAGTCAATGTTTCTCTCAAGGACTTTTCATTATTGTCTAATTGTAAATATGTGGTCTTGTACACTTCTTCCTGGTCTAAATCCACTCTGATGTTCTTCAATCTGATCCTCTACTCTTTTCTTAGTCTCATTTCCAGTATCCTGGCATACACTTTTCCTGGTACGCTAAGTAGTGATATCCCTCTATAGTTTGAGCATTCCATAGTTGATCCTTTCTTATGTATTGGTACTACCGTTCCTTTTTCCAGTCATCTGGCACCTGTTTGGACTTCCATGCTTGTTGACATATTGCATGTGTAGTTTGTCTGCCCCTCTCCCTTGGTTTTTAGTCATTCTGGATAAACTTGATCTGCTCATGGGGCCTTTCTTGATTTCACTTTTCTTATAGCTGTATGGATTTTTCCATTGATATACATCTTCAGCTGTCTCCTCTGGATTACTTGTCACTCTTACTAATTTATCTATACTCATTTTTTCATATGTTCTGGGGTATTATGTAATTGGTGAAAATGCTTTCTCCACGTTTGCATGATTTCACTGTCTTCTTTCATTATTTCTCCTTTGGCATTCTTAACTTGTCGTAGTTGGACATGCTTTGGTCTTTCTCATGCTCTTCAGTGCTCCCCAGAACAGCTTTTGATTTCCTTGATAGCTTTCTTGAAGTCTTTGTCCAAACTCTTCCCATTGTTTCTGTTTTGCTTTCCTAACTTCCTCTTTGGCGATAGTTCTTTTATTCACGTAATCTATCCTATCCTCTGGTCTCTTTGTTTGCAAGTATTTCTTCCAGGCATCTTTCTTTTCTTTGATCTTAGTCTTGACATTCTCATTCCACCATGCTGTTCTTTTTCCTATCTCCTTTAATTTGTTTCCTACCCAGAACCTCTTCAGTACAACTGAGGAATATTTCTTTATACATTTGCCACTTTTCTTCTATTGTGCTATCATTCAGATCCATCTACCTTTCACTGATAAATCTTTTATCCTAGATTGGTATACCTATTTTACTATCAGTTTATTTAGTTCCTCTATTTTGAGTTTAGCAACTTTCTTCTCTTTCCTTTTCTGTTTGTTTCTTCAGTCAGTAATCTCATTTTGGCATTCACTAGGTGATGATCACTAAATATTTCTGCTCCCCTGTTCACTCTTGCATCCAATGTACTGTAAAAGGGTGTTGCTAACTATTATGTAATCTATCATTGACTTTTCACACCCGTCTTCATTTACTCTTGTTTATTTGTGGATATCTTTATGAGGAAAAAATGTGTTGACTTTTTCATGCTATTCTTTAGGCAAAAATCTATTAGTCTCTTTCCATTTGGAGAATTGTTGTCTCTCTTCTTTACCTATTACTCCTCCTAACGTTTCTACATTGTTGCCTACTCTAGTATTTAAATCTCCTAAAAGCATTAGTTCCTGTTTGGGTTTAAGATTCTCTGCAGCTAGTTGTAAATCGTTTTCGAAGATATCTTTTCTTCTTTAGTTGCGTCTTCGTTTTGTCTATAACCTATTAATAATTTAATTTCTCTTCCTTTGATTTAATGTTTACCTCTAATAGCCGTGGGCTATAAATTTCAAACTTTCTAGTAGCTTTTATATGCCTTTCCTGCTGCTCTATCTTTAACATCTACTCCTGAAGACCTACATCTAGCTCTATCTTTGACATTTCTACTAATTCCTGAGAAGATTAAAATATGATTCGGTCTTACATTTTCCTATTCCTTGTCCTTTTAGCTAGAGCTAGCTATGAAGAACGAATGAGACGGAGAGAGAAGGAGCTAGAGCTAGCTATGAAGAATAAGTGAGACGAAGAGAGAAGGAGCTAGAGCTAGCTATGAAGAACAAGTGAGACGGAGAGAGAAGAAGCTAGAGCTAGCTATGAAGAACAAGTGAGACGGAGAGAGAATGAGCTAGAGCTAGCTATGAAGAACAAGTGAGACGGAGAGAGAAGGAGCTAGAGCTAGCTATGAAGAACAAGTGAGACAGAGAGAGCGAGCTAGAGATGAGCTAGAGAAGAACGAATGAGACTAGCTGAGAGAGGAGGAGCTAGAGCTAGCTATGAAGAACAAGTGAGACGGAGAGAGAATGAGCTAGAGCTAGCTATGAAAAAGAAATGAACGAAGATGAGCTAGAGCTAGCTACGAAGAACGAATGAGACTGAGAGAAGGAGCTAGAGCTAGCTATGAAGAACGAATGAGACTGAGAGAGAGGAGCTAGAGCTAGCTATGAAGAATAAATGAGACAAGAGAAGGAGCTAGAGCTAGCTATGAAGAACAAGTGAGACGAAGAAGAATGAGCTAGAGCTAGCTATGAAGAACAAATGAGACGGAGAGAGAAGGAGCTAGAGCTAGCTAGAAGAATAAGTGAGACGAAGAGAGAAGGAGCTAGAGCTAGCTATGAAGAACAAGTGAGACGGAGAGAGAAAGAAGACATGAGCTAGAGCTAGCTATGAAGAACAAGTGAGACGGAGAGAGAGACATGAGCTAGAGCTAGCTATGAAGAAGACATGAGACGGAGAGAGAATGAGCTAGAGCTAGCTATGAAGAACAAGTGAGACTGAGAGAGAGTGAGCTAGAGCTAGCTATGAAGAACGAATGAGACTGAGAAGAGGAGCTAGAGCTAGCTATGAAGAACAATGAGACTAGAGAGAAATGAGCTAGAGCTAGCTATGAAAAAAAATGAGAGAGAGAGAATGAGCTAGAGCTAGCTATGAAGAATAAATGAGACGGAGAGAGAATGAGCTAGAGCTAGCTATGAAGAATACATGAGACGGAGAGAGAAGGAGCTAGAGCTAGCTATGAAGAACGAATGAGACTGAGAGAGAAGATGAGCTAGAGCTAGCTATGAAGAACGAATGAGACTGAGAGAGAATGAGCTAGAGATAGCTATGAAGAATACATGAGACGGAGAGAGAAAGAGCTAGAGCTAGCTATGAAGAATACATGAGACGGAGAGAGAATGAGCTAGAGCTAGCTATGAAGAATACATGAGACGGAGAGAGAAAGAGCTAGAGCTAGCTATGAATAATACATGAGACGGAGAGAGAATGAGCTAGAGCTATGAAGAAGAAGAACAAGTAGCTAGACGGAGAGAGAAAGAGCTAGAGCTAGCTATGAAGAATACATGAGACGGAGAGAGAATGAGCTAGAGCTAGCTATAAAAAAGACATGAGACGGAGAGAGAATGAGCTAGAGCTAGAAGAAGACTATGAAGAACAAGTGAGACGGAGAGAGAATGAG
>JAXRKP010001975.1:25000-50000 GCA_037039925.1 Doris montereyensis | reverse complement strand
CAACATATAAACAATAAAAAAAGACCAAAAAAAAGAAGGAAACGAAATACAACTGCCATTATAAGTTATAAGAGAGACAGAGAGAAAGGAGGGAGGGATAAAAAGGAGAGAGAAGGAGGAAAGAAAACAAACAGGAGACATAAAGACGAGGAAGATAGAGAAAGACGCATAGAGAGGACGAAGAAAATGAGAGAGAGACAGACGGACAGACACAGAGAGAGATAGATGAGGTAACATATAGAGTGTGGGGGGGGTACACGTGGCTGCATGGTCAGGCTGTACTCCAGTCATTCAATAATAGCGTGGCTGGTTGCGTCAAATTTTATGTAGTAGAGTTTCAATGAACAACATTTATCTTTATTTCTAAAAGAATTATTTTCGTTCTCACATCTAAATGAAATGATGGAACTATAATACTAATACTAGATCCAGAGGAAATGTCCAACCGCCAGTCGCTAATCCCATGACCGAGTCCAATGTGCATAGGTAACACATTCCCATGATGAAAAAACAGCTCCCCCCCCCCCCCCCTGGTTTATTGCTTGCACAAGTGTGTATCGCCCCAGCTGCAGCAACGCGCTCTATCCCAGACCTAACACCTCCTGGGCTACATGCTTCCCATGCTTTTGAAAACTTATGTCTATAACCATGCTTTTGAAAACTCTCTTATGTCTATAACTCATTTACTCATTTACTGACCGAGTCGCCTGCCATATGGATGACCTGAGTCCGATCAGCATTCCTAGCATGTAGGGTTAGTTTCTAAGACTTGTGGTAAAGCCTTTAATCACATGTTTTTTGTTGTACCTCCTGAAATGTTTACAAAAAGCCGAGTTTGGAGGGTAAAATTCCTTTAGTGACGATATATTATATTTCTATTTTTTATATATATATATATATATATTTAGGGAAAGTTTACGGAAAATGCTATCATTAACTTCATGTACATTTATCATTGCCATTAACTTATGTACTTTTCTGATGTCTTTCTTTTTTTTTCCAGCATCCACGAAACCATGTGATTTGTCACTGTAGAAGGCCTACTCAACATTGACAATGTCCTCGTCTAACAACGATGAAGAAGCTGCTTCATCGTCCATGGCTTGTAACGTGTCTGATCCGAACTCCGGGAATCCTCACGGTGGGGAAGGTGCAAATCGGGATGATGAACAATTAGCGGCAGGAACAAGCAACAGCGGTGCTGACCTTCAAGGTAATATGCTGATGAGTCTCAGCTTTCGCCAGATATTTCCTGTCATCACAACGAACGCTGCGCTATTGTGGAAGCCGACCAGCGCGATGTGGAAGCCGACCAGCGGGACCTCCAGGACGACACGCCGCACGATGAAAGCTCCGACTCCATTGAAACTCTCAGCGAGCCTCCGCCCCAAGACTCGCATGTCGAGCTCAATAACAAAATTTTGGAGCAGCTCTCTTTGACGTGCCAGAACCTCAAAAATAGCGTTGAGTCTCACCAGCGGGCAGAGCGCGAACGGCGAGAGCGCTCAAAATCACCTGAGGAGGACGCAGAAGAATTCGTGTCCTCTGGCGACAGCCATGAAGTCATTCCCGAATCCAGAATCCACCTCCGCCCGAGAGTCTTTCTCTCGTCCTCTCCAGTCCTCCTCCAGTCCATAGAAAGGGAACAAAGCAGAAAGGGCCGTCCAGATCTAATTCTAAAAACGTTGCTGCTAAGACCCCGGACGACGGTAGAGATTCTCACCCACAGCAGCATCAGCAACAACAGCAGCATCAGGGAGCATGTTTCATTGACTCTGACACTGTGCCCAGTAATCTTCCCAGTGGCACGATTGTAAGGAAGGGGGACATGATCGAATTTGTGGCCGACAATTTGGAGGAAATGATCAAGTTGAGCAGTCCACCAGCCCCTCGAGGTATGTAGTGTTATTTAGTTTGGAGCAGATCAAACATAAATTGTTCCTCCTCCTCTCGGCCTCTTTTCGTTTTCTATATATCTGTCTTTCACTTCTTGTCTCTCAGTACTCTCACACATACTTTCCCTTTCTTTCTCTTCTCTCTCTCTCTCTCTCTCTCTCTCTCTCTCTCTCTCTCTCTCTCTCTCTCTCTCTCTCTCTCTCCTCTCCCTCCCTCCTCCCTCTCTCTCTCTCTCTCTCTCTCTCTCTCTCTCTCTCTCTCTCTCTCTCTCTCTCTCTCTCTCTCTCTCTCTCTCTCTCTATCTCTCTCTGTCTTCTGTCTTTCGGTCTGGTCGTCTCTCTTTCGGTCTGGTTGTCTCTCTGTCTGTCTGTCTGTCTGTCTGTCTCTCTCTCTCTCTCTCTCTCTCTCTCTCTCTCTCTCTCTCTCTCTCTCTCTCTCTCTCTCTCTCTCTTTCTCTCTGTCCATATGTCTGCCTGTCTCGCTTTCTGTCTCACACGTACATAAACACTCTATCTGTCTGTGACCTATTTCACATAGTAAATGTTATGAAAAGCCTATCACTATTAATGCTATTACCATTGAGGTAGGAAATTTTCAGTTGACTTTGTACTGGACACCCTGATGCTTATATTTTTTCTTCACATTCCAATAAAATTATGTTATTGGTCGACGAGATCGACACACACACACACACCAATACACCCACACACACGTTTTCACAAACACTCTTCCCCACATGCGTGTAACACAGCACAAGTTTATAGTCCAAACAAAGTAGGGATTTCCGAAATTCACAAAATGCATCATGATTGTATTATAATTAGAAGTAAACTTATTATGATATTTACCAGGTTTTTTTAGTCTCGAGTGCTCTCTTTCAATAGTCTATAGTCATCGAGTGAGTAAAAGTTGATCTGCTGTGGTAGATAGGAGACGGGGACTCGGCAGTCCAGAGGCAAGGTATCGGCCTGTCAGTAGTGAGGGTTCGAGCCCCGCTGACCGATGGACAATATTTCTCGAGTTTTTCCGAGATCACCTGATGTGGGTAAATCAAATCAAAGAGAGGAGACAACAGTATTATTACAAGGGGAACTTGGTGAGTGGTTTTCAAATCAAAGAGAGAGACAACAGTATTATTACAAGGAAACTTGGTGAGTGGCTTTCAAATCAAAGAGGAGACAAACAGTGTTATTACAAGAGAAACTAGTTGCTTTCATACAAGAGAAACTGGGTGAGTGGCTTTCAAATCAAAGAGGGAGACAACAGCATTATTACAAGAGAAACTTGGTGAGTGGCAAATCAAAGAGAGGAGACAACAGTATTATTACAAGAGAAACTTGGTGAGTGGCTTTCAAATCAAAGAGAGGAGACAACAGTATTATTACAAGAGAAACTTGGTGAGTGGCTTTCAAATCAAAGAGAGGAGACAACAGTATTATTACAAGAGAAACTTGGTGAAAATCAAAGGAGGAGACAACAATTGAGAAATGGGAGTGGTTTTCAAATCAAAGAGAGACAACAGTATTATTACAAGAGAAACTTGGTGAGTGGTTTTCAAATCAAAGAGAGGAGACAACAGTATTATTACAAGAGAAACTTGGTGAGTGGCTTTCAAATCAAAGAGAGAGACAACAGTATTATTACAAGAGAAACTTGGTGAGTGGCTTTCAAATCAAAGAGAGGAGACAACAGTATTATTACAAGAGAAACTTGGTGAGTGGCTTTCAAATCAAAACAGAGGAGACAACAGTATTATCACAAGAGAAACTTAGTGAGTGGCTTTCAAATCAAAGAGAGGAGACAACAGTATTATCACAAGAGAAACTTTAGTGAGTGGTTTTCAAATCAAAGAGAGGAGACAACAGTATTATCACAAGAGAAACTTAGTGAGAGGTTTTCAAATCAAAGAGAGGAGACAACAGTATTATCACAAGGCTTTCAAATCAAAGAGAGGAGACAACAGTATTATCACAAGAGAAACTTAGTGAGAGGTTTTCAAATCAAAGAGAGGAGACAACAGTATTATCACAAGAGAAACTTAGTGAGAGGTTTTCAAATCAAGAGAGGAGACAACAACAGTATTATCACAAGAGAAACTTAGTGAGAGGTTTTCAAATCAAAGAGAGGAGACAACAGTGGAGACAAATCAAAGTATTATCACAAGAGAAACTTAGAAACTTAGAAACTTAGCAAATCAAAGAGAGGAGACAACAGTATTATCACAAGAGAAACTTAGTGAGAGGTTTTCAAATCAAAGAGAGTGAGGTTTTCAAAGAGAAATTTAGTATTAAATTATTATCACAAGAGAAACTTAGTGAGAGGTTTTCAAATCAAAGAGAGGAGACAACAGTATTATTACAAGTTTAGTCAAATCAAAGAGAGGAGACAACAGTATTATCACAAGAGAAACTTACAAGAGAAACTTAGTTAGAGAGGCTTTCAAATCAAAGAGAGGAGACAACAGTATTATTACAAGAGAAACTTAGTGAGAGGTTTTCAAATCAAAGAGAGAGACAACAGTATTATCACAAGAGAAACTTAGTGAGAGGTTTTCAAATCAAAGAGAGAGACAACAGTATTATCACAAGAGAAACTTAGTGAGAGGTTTTCAAATTTCAACAGTCACAAGAGAAACTTAGTGAGAGGTTTTCAAATCAAAGAGGAGGAGACAACAGTATTATCACAAGAGAAACTTAGTGAGAGGTTTTAAATCAAAGAGAGGAGATAGGTGGAGAAACTTAGGGTTTTCAAAATCAGAGGTTTTCAAATCAAAGGTTTTCAAATCAAAGAGAGGAGACAACAGTCTTGGTGAAATCAAAGAGAGGAGACAACAGTATTATCACAAGAGAAACTTAGTGAGAGGTTTTCAAATCAAAGAGAGGAGACAACAGTATTATCACAAGAGAAACTTAGTGAGAGGTTTTCAAATCAAAGAGAGGAGACAACAGTATTATTACAAGAGAAATTATTAAATCAAGAGAGGAGACAAGAGAAACTTGGTGAGAGGTTTTCAAATCAAAGAGAGGAGACAACAGTAAGAAATTTATTATCACAAGAGAAACTTAGTGAGAGGTTTTCAAATCAAAGAGAGGAGACAACAGTATTATTACAAGAGAAACTTGGTGAGAGGTTTTCAAATCAAAGAGAGGAGACAACAGTATTATTACAAGAGAAACTTAGTGAGAGGTTTTCAAATCAAAGAGAGGAGACAACAGTATTATCACAAAGAGAAACTTGGTGAGTGGCTTTCAAATCAAAGAGAGGAGACAACAGTTTCAAATCAAAGAGAGGAGACAACAGTATTATTACAAGAGAAACTTAGTGAGTGGTTTTCAAATCAAAGAGAGGAACAACAGTATTATCACAAGAGAAACTTAGTGAGAGGTTTTCAAATCAACAGTATTATCACAAGAGAAACTTGGTGAGAGGTTTTCAAATCAAAGAGAGGAGACAACAGTGTTATCACAAGAGAAACTTAGTGAGAGGTTTTCAAATCAAAGAGAGGAGACAACATTATTATCACAAGAGAAACTTTATCACAAGAAGTTAGGAGAGGTTTTCAAATCAAAGAGAGGACAACAACAGTATTATCACAAGAGAAACTTAGTGAGAGGTTTTCAAATCAAAGAGAGGAGACAACAGTATTATCACAAGAGAAACTTAGTGAGAGGTTTTCAAATCAAAAGAGAGGAGACAACAGTGTTATTACAAGAGAAACTTAAAGAGGTTTTCAAATCAAAGAGAGGAGACAACAGTATTATCACAAGAGAAACTTAGTGAGAGGTTTTCAAATCAAAGAGAGGAGACAACAGTATTATCACAAGAGAAACTTAGTGAGAGGTTTTCAAATCAAAGAGAGGAGACAAGATCAAACTTAGTGAGAGGTTTTCAAATCAAAGAGAGGAGACAACAGTATTATCACAAGAGAAACTTAGTATTATCAAAGAGAGGAGACAAGAGAAACTTAGTAGAGGTTTTCAAATCAAAGAGAGGAGACAACAGTATTATCTAGAGAAACTTAGTGTTTTCAAATCAAAGAGAGGAGACAAGATTATCACAAGAAAACTTGGTGGTCTTTCAAATCAAAGAGGAGACAACAGTATTATCACAAAGAAACTTGGTGAAGGTTTTCAAATCAAGAGAGGAGACAACAGTGTTATCACAAGAGAAACTTAGTGAGAGGTTTTCAAATCAAAAGAGAGGAGACAACAGTTATTATCACAAGAGAAACTTAGTGAGAGGTTTTCAAATCAAAGAGAGGAGACAACAGTGTTATCACAAGAGAAATTAGTGAGAGGTTTTCAAATCAAAGAGAGGAGACACAGTGTTATCACAAGAGAAACTTAGTGAGAGGTTTTCAAATCAAAGAGAGGAGACAACAGTGTTATCACAAGAGAAACTTGGTGAGAGGTTTTCAAATCAAAGAGAGTGAGACAACAGTATTATTACAAGAGAAACTTAGTGAGTGGCTTTCAAATCAAAGAGAGAGACAACAGTATTATTACAAGAGAAACTTGGTGAGAGGTTTTCAAATCAAAGAGAGGAGACAACAGTATTATTACAAGAGAAACTTGGTGAGAGGTTTTCAAATCAAAGAGAGGAGACAACAGTGTTATCACAAGAGAAACTTGGTGAGAGGTTTTCAAATCAAAGAGAAACAACAGTGTTATCACAAGAGAAACTTGGTGAGAGGTTTCAAATCAAAGTTTTCAAATCAAAAGAGAGGAGACAACAGTATTTATCAAAGAGAAACTTGGTGAGAGGCTTTCAAATCAAAGAGAGGAGACAACAGTATTATTATCACAAGAGAAACTTGGTGAGAGGTTTTCAAATCAAAGAGAGGAGACAACAGTGTTATCACAAGAGAAACTTGGTGAGAGGTTTTCAAATCAAAGAGAGGAGACAACAGTATTATCACAAAGAAAACTTGGTGAGAGGCTTTCAAATCAAAGAGAGGAGACAACAGTGTTATCACAAGAGAAACTTAGTGAGAGGTTTTCAAATCAAAGAGAGGAGACAACAGTATTATCAAAGAGAAACTTAGTGAGAGGTTTTCAAATCAAAGAGGAGACAACAGTGTTATCACAAGAGAAACTTAGTGAGTTTTCAAATCAAAGAGGAAGAGACAACAGTGTTATCACAAGAGAAACTTAGTGAGAGGTTTTCAAATCAAAGAGAGGAGACAACAGTATTATCACAAGAGAAACTTAGTGAGAGGTTTTCAAATCAAAGAGAGGAGACAACAGTTTATCACAAGAGAAACTTAGTGAGAGGTTTTCAAATCAAAGAGAGGAGACAACAGCATTATTACAAGAGAAACTTAGTGAGAGGTTTTCAAATCAAAAAGAGGAGACAACAGTATTATCACAAGAGAAAACTTGGTGAGAGGTTTTCAAATCAAAGAGAGGCAACAGTTTCACAATCAAATCAAAGAGAGGAGACAACAGTGTTATCACAAAGAGAACTTGGTTTTTCAAATCAAAGAGAAACAACAGTGTTATCAGAAGAGAAACTTGGTGAGAGGTTTTTCAAATCAAAGAGAGGAGACAACAGCGTTATCACAAGAGAAACTTAGTGAGAGGTTTTCAAATCAAAGAGAGGAGACAACAGTATTATCACAAGAGAAACTTAGTGAGAGGTTTTCCAAATCACAAGAGAAACTTGGTGAGACAACAGTATTATCACAAGAGAAACTTAGTGAGAGGTTTTCAAAGAGAGGAGACAACAGTGTTATCAAAGAGAAACTTAGTGAGAAATCAACAGAGTGTTATCACAAGAGAAACTTAGTGAGAGGTTTTCAAATCAAGAGAGGAGACAACAGTTTATGAGAGGTTTTCAAATCAAAGAGAGGAACAGTGTTATCACAAGAGAAACTTAGTGAGAGTTTTCAAATCAAAGAGAGGAGAGTGTTATCACAAGAGACAACAGTGTTATCACAAGAGAAACTTAGTGAGAGGTTTTCAAATCAAAGAGAGGTGTTATCACAAGAGAAACTTAGTGAGAGGTTTTCAAATCAAAGAGAGGAGACAACAGTGTTATCACAAGTTGGTGAGAGGTTTTCAAATCAAAGAGAGGAGACAACAGTGTTATCACAAGAAAACTTGGAGAGGTTTTCAAATCAAAGAGAGAACAACAGTATTATCACAAGAGAAACTTTCAAATCAAAGAGAGGAGACACAACAGTATTATTACAAGAGAAACTTGGTGAGAGGTTTTCAAATCAAAGAGAGGAGACAACAATATTATTACAAGAGAAACTTGGTGAGAGGTTTTCAAATCAAAGTTTCCAGAGAAACTTGGTGAAAAATCAAAGAGAGGAGACAACAGTATTATTACAAGAGAAACTTGGTGAGAGGGTTTTCAAATCAAAGAGAGGACAACAGTATTATTACAAGAGAAACTTGGTGAGAGGTTTTCAAATCAAAGGAGACAAATCAAAAGAGAGACAACAGTATTTATCACAAGAGAAACTTAGTGAGAGGTTTTCAAATCAAAGAGAGGAGACAACAGTGTTATTATCACAAGAGAAACTTGGTGAGAGGTTTTCAAATCAAAGAGAGGAGACAACAGTATTATTACAAGAGAAACTTACCTTTCAAATCAAAGAGAGGAGACAACAGTATTATCACAAGAGAAACTTAATGAGTTTCAAATCAAAGAGAGGAGACAACAGTATTATCACAAGAGAAACTCAGGTGGGAGGTTTTCAAATCAAGAGGAGACAACAGTGTTATCACAAACTTAGTATTAAATCAAGAGAAACTTGGTGAGAGGTTTTCAAATCAAAGAGAGGAGACAACAACAGTTATCACAAGAGAAACTTATGAGGTTTTCAAATCAAAGAGAGGAGAGACAACAGTGTTATCACAAGAGAAACTTGGTGAGAGGTTTTCAAATCAAGAGAGGAGACAACAGTGTTATCACAAGAGAAACTTGGTGAGAGGTTTTCAAATCAAAGAGAGTATCCATCACAAGAGAAACTTCCAGGTGAGAGGCATTCAAAATCAAAGAGAGGAGACAACAGTAGTTTACAAGAGAAACTTAGTGAGAGGTTTTCAAATCAAAGAGAGGAGACAACAGTATTATTACATTAGAAACTTATTAGAGAGGTTTTCAAATCAAAGAGAGAGGTGACAACAGTATTATTACAAGAGAAACTTGGACAAATCAAAGAGAGGAGACAACAATTTATTATTGGAGGAGACAACAGTTTATCACAAGAGAAACTTGGTGAGAGGTTTCAAATCAAGAGAGAAACTTGGACAACTGTAGTATTACAAGAGAAACTTAGTGAGAGGTTTTCAAATCAAAGGAGGAGACAACAACAGTAATATTATTGAGAACTTGGTGAGAGGCTTTCAAATCAAAGGTGGAGACAACAACAGTATATTACAAGAGAAACTTTGTGAGAGGTTTTCAAATCAAAGAGAGGAGACAACAACAGTAGTATTACAAGAGAAACTTAGTGAGAGGTTTTCAAATCAAAGAGAGGAGACAACAGTAGTATTACAAGAGAAACTTAGTGAGAGGTTTTCAAATCAAAGAGAGGAGACAACAACAGTAGTATTACAAGAGAAACTTAGTGAGAGGTTTTCAAATCAACAGTAGTATTACAAGAGGTGAGACAAATCAAAGCAACAACAGTAGTATTACAAGAGAAACTTAGTGACACAAATCAAAGAGAGGAGACAACAGCAGTTATTACAAATTAGTGAGAGGTTTTCAAATCAAAGAGAGGAGACAACAACAGTAGTATTACAAGAGAAACTTGGTGAGATTTTTCAAATCAAAGAGGAGACACCAACAGTAGTATTACAAGAGAAACTTGGTGAGACAAATCAAAGAGAGAACAACAACAGACAACAACAGCAACACAGTAGTACAAGAGAAACTTGGTGAGAGGTTTTCAAGGAGGAGACAACAACAGTAGTATTACAAGACAAATCAAAGAGAGGAGACAACAACAGTATTATCATCACAAGGAAACTTGGTGAGAGGTTTTCAAATCAAAGAGAGGAGACAACAACAGTATTATCATCACAAGAGAAACTTGGTGAGAGGTTTTCAAATCAAAGAGAGGAGACAACAACAGTAGTATTACAAGAGAAACTTGGTGAGAGGTTTTCAAATCAAAGAGAGGAGACAACAACAGTATTATTACAAGAGAAACTTGGTGAGAGGTTTTCAAATCAAAGAGAGGAGACAACAACAGTATTATCATCAAAGAGGGCCACTTGATTATTGGAGACAACAACAGTACATCACAAGAGAAACTTGGTGAGAGAGGTTTTCAAATCAAAGAGGAGACAACAGTAGTATTACAAGAGAAACTTAGTGAGAGGTTTTCAAATCAAAGAGAGGAGACAACAACAGTAGTATTACAAGAGAAACTTAGTGAGAGGTTTTCAAATCAAAGAGGAGACAACAGTGTTATCACAAAGAGAAACTTAGTTAGAGAGGTTTTCAAATCAAAGAGAGGAGACAACAGTAGTATTACAAGAGAAACTTAGTGAGATTTTCAAATCAAAGATTGGACAACAGTGTTATCACAAGAGAAACTTGACAGGTTTTCAAATCAAAGAGAGGAGACAACAGTGTTATCACAAGAGAAACTTAGTGAGAGGTTTTCAAATCAAAGAGAGGAGACAACAGTGTTATCACAAGAGAAACTTAGTATTGGACACAAATCAAGAGAGGACAACAACAGTAGTATTACAAGGAAACTTAGTGAGAGGTTTTCAAATCAAAGAGAGGGATTACAAGAGAAACTTAGTGAGGGTTTTCAAATCAAAGGAGGACTGTTATCACAAGAGAAACTTAGTGAGAGGTTTTCAAATCAAAGAGGACAACAACAGTAGTATTACAAGAGAAACTTAGTGAAGGTTTTCAAATCAAAGAGGAGACAACAACAGTAGTATTACAAGAGAAACTTGGTGAGAGGTTTCAAATCAAGAGAGCAACAACAGTATTATCATCACAAGAGAAACTTAGTGAGAGGTTTTCAAATCAAAGAGAGGGAGACAACAACAGTAGTATTACAAGAGAAACTTAGTTTTTCAAATCAAAGAGTGAGACAACAACAGTAGTATTACAGAGAAACTTAGTGAGAGGTTTTCAAATCAAAGAGAGGACAACAACAGTAGTATTACAAGAGAAACTTAGTGAGAGGTTTTCAAATCAAACTAGAGAGGAGACAACAACAGTAGTATTACAAGAGAAACTTAGTGAGAGGTTTTCAAATCAAACCTGGAGAGGAGACAACAACAGTAGTATTACAAGAGTTAGTGACAAATCAAAGACAACAGTAGTATTACAAGAAAACTTAGTGAGAGGTTTTCAAATCAAGAGGGAGACAACAACAGTAGTCCAAGGAAAACTTAGTGAGAGGTTTTCAAATCAAGAGAGGGAGACAACAGCAGTTATTACAAGAGAAACTTGGTGAGAGGTTTTCAAATCAAAGAGAGGAGACAACAACAGTAGTATTACAAGAGAAACTTGGTGAGAGGTTTTCAAATCAAGAGAGAGACACCAATAGTATTATCATCACAAGAGAAACTTAGTGAGAGGTTTTCAAATCAAAGAGAGGGAGACAACAACAGTAGTATTACAAGAGAAACTTGGTGAGAGGTTTTCAAATCAAAGAGGAGACAACAACAGTATTATCATCACAAGAGAAACTTGGTGAGAGGTTTTCAAATCAAAGAGAGAGACAACAACAGTATTATCATCACAAGAGAAACTTGGTGAGAGGTTTTCAAATCAAAGAGAGGGGACAACAACAGTATTATCATCACAAGAGAAACTTGGTGAGAGGTTTTCAAATCAAAGAGAGGAGACAACAACAGTAGTATTACAAGAGAAACTTGGTGAGAGGTTTTCAAATCAAAGAGGAGACAACAACAGTATTATCATCACAAGAGAAACTTGGTGAGAGGTTTTCAAATCAAAGAGAGGAGACAACAACAGTATTATCATCACAAGAAACTTGGTGAGAGGTTTTCAAATCAAAGAGAGGAGACAACAACAGTAGTATTACAAGAGAAACTTGGTGAGAGGTTTTCAAATCAAAGAGAGAGGAGACAACAACAGTATTATCATCACAAGAGAAAACTTGGTGAGGTTTTCAAATCAAAGAGAGGAGACAACAATTGTAGTATTACAAGAGAAACTTGGTGAGAGGTTTTCAAATCAAAATGTATTATCATCACAAGAGAAACTTGGTGAGAGGTTTTCAAATCAAAGAGAGGAGACAACAACAGTATTATCATCACAAGAAAACTTGGTGAGAGGTTTTTTCAAATCAAAGAGAGGAGACAACAACAGTATTATCATCATTGAGAAACTTGGTGAGAGGTTTTCAAATCAAAGAGAGGAGACAACAACAGTAGTATTACAAGAGAAACTCAGTGAGAGGTTTTCAAATCAAAGAGAGGACAACAGTAATCACAAGAAGAAACTTTGAGACTTTTCAAATCAAGAGAGGAGACAACAGTGTCATCACAAGAGAAACTCAGTGAGAGGTTTTCAAATCCACTGGTTCCATCCTGACACACCTTCCAGGTGGACTGACATTAATTTATTATTGGACACACCTTCCACGTGACCTGACATTAATTGATTATTGGACACACCTTCCACGTGACCTGACATTAATTTATTATTGGACACACCCTGAAGTGATCACATTCATAATATTATAGTGGATGAATTTCAACTAAACACGCAACAAATCGACGAGATTTTAATAGTAAAGTTCCTTCGAGGCCATTATAAGCCCAAAGGCCCGGTTTTATCCCTTTCAATAGCAGTGAAGCGGAACAGGTGAATACAGTCACCTCCTAGCTAGGACGCTAGTCTGATGCCGGTGTTTTTTACTCCCAAACTAGTTCTCGGATCCATTGTATCCACTGTATCCATCCGCACCTGGGTAGAGTGAGAAAAACAGCGTGTTACCTGTCTTTACTCAGGTGCACAGCGCAGTGTCGATCCACCTACTTGGACCAGAGGGGGGGGGGGGGGGAGGGTAGATTTTGCTCGGAAAAACTTGAGAACATTTTCCAACCGCTGGCAGGGCTTGAACCCACTACCTACTGGTTGAAAGGCCGACGCCTTGCCTCTGGCCTACCGAGTCTGCCGGGGCTCAACCCACTACCTACTGGTTGATAGACCGCCACCTTACCTCTGGCCTACCGAGTCTGGCGGGGCTCGAACCCACTACCTACTGGTTGAGAGGCCGACGCAATGCCTCTGGACTACCGAGTCTGGCGGGGTTCGAACCCACTACCTACTGGTTGAAAAGCCGGCGCCTTGCCTCTGGGCTACCGTGTCTGGTGGGGTTCGAACCCACTACCTACTGGTTGAAAGGCCGGCGCCTTGCCTCTGGACTACCGTGTCTGGTGGGGTTCGAACCCACTACCCTCTGGTTGAAAGGCCGACGCCTTGCCTCTGGACTACCGTGTCTGATGGGGTTCGAACCCACTACCCTCTGGTTGAAAGGCCGATGCCTTGCCTCTGGACTACCGTGTCTGGCGGGGTTCGAATCCACTACCCTCTGGTTGAAAGGCCGACACCTTGCCTCTGGACTACCAAGTCCCCCGTATGCTAAGGAGGATAGCGATGTAAAGATTTGTGTAAGAAAAAACACGAGTTCTTGTAAGCAATTGTTGATGTGTCAACCTTGACATTTTGTTATATCATATATGTACGGCAAAATGGAGCTCCCGCAGACCATAGAGCTGGAGCGTAATCGCGGTGTCTATCGCTATATATATGACCTTCCATCAGTTTACGAACGTAGATGTCTTTTTTAAAATTTGATTATTTTGATTTACCCACATCCACAACTAAGGTGATTTCGGGGGGGGGGGCGGGGGGGGAGGGGGTTGGTAGGCTTTTTAACTTTGCCCGGACTGCCCTGTAAACAACCAAAGGGTTCTTTAAGACTTTAAAATGCACAGTGTTGCGATCTGTCAACGGGACCTCCTTTTATCGTCCGTCTCCGATGGGACTAGGTGTCGATCCACCTACCTAGACCAGGGGGGGTATTTTTTGCTCGAAAGAACTCGAGAACATCTTTCAACCGTTTGCAGAGGTTGAACCCACTATTTTTTGGTTCAGAGGCGGACACCTTGCCTCTGCACTGCCGAATCCCCCCCACCCCACCCTTTTGCCTGCCTCTAGGGTAACGAAGGATGATGATAAGGATTGCGGTGTAAAAACTTTTGTTTAAAAAAAAAGAACTGCTTTTAAACAAGGAATGTGTCAACCTTGACATTTATTTGCCATACGTTTTTTATGTGACCTTCCCGTGGTTTGTGAAAACGAGGGGCAATGACATGAACTGATACATAGGTTTGTGAAAACGAGGGGCAATGACATGAACTGATACATTGGTTTGTGAAAACGAGGGGCAATGACATGAACTGATACATAGGTTTGTGAAAACGAGGGGCAATGACATGAACTGATACATTGGTTTGTGAAAACGAGGGGCAATGACATGAACTGATACATTGGTTTGCGAAAGCGAGGGGCAAGGACATGAACTGATACATTGGTTTGTGAAAGCGAGGGGCAATGACATGAACTGATACATTGGTTTGTGAAAACGAGGGCAATGACATGAACTGATACATTGGTTTGTGAAAGGGAGGGGCAATGACATGAACTGATACATTGGTTTGTGAAAGCGAGGGGGCAGTGACATGAACTGATACATTGGTTTGTGAAAGCGAGGGGCAATGACATGAACTGATCCATTGGTTTGTGAAAGGGAGGGGCAATGACATGAACTGATACATTGGTTTGTGAAAACGAGGGGCAATGACATGAACTGATACATTGGTTTGTGAAAACGAGGGGCAAGGACATGAACTGATACATTGGTTTGTGAAAGCGAGGGGCAATGACATGAACTGATACATTGGTTTGTGAAAGCGAGGGGCAATGACATGAGCTGATACATTGGTTTGTGAAAGCGAGGGCCAATGACATAAACTGATAGATTGGTTTGTGAAAGCGAGGGGCAATGACATGAACTGATACATTGGTTTGTGAAAGCGAGGGGCAATGACATGAACTGATACATTGATTTGTGAAAGCGAGGGCCAATGACATGAACTGATACATTGTTTTGTGAAAGCGAGGGGCAAATGACATGAACTGATACATTGGTTTGTGAAAGGGAGGGGCAATGACATGAACTGATACATTGGTTTGTGAAAGGGAGGGCCAATGACATGAACTGATACATTGGTTTGTGAAAGGGAGGGGCAATGACATGAACTGATACATTGGTTTGTGAAAGGAGGGCCAATGACATGAACTGATACATTGGTTTGTGAAAGCGAGGGGCAATGACATGAACTGATACATTGGTTTGAAACTGAATGACATTGGTTGGTTTGTGAAAGCGAGGGGCAATGACAGTGACAGGAACTGATACATTGGTTTGTGGGTTTGTGAAAACGAGGGGCAATGACAGTGACAGGAACTGATACATTGGTTTGTGAAAGCGAGGGGCAATGACATGAACTGATACATTGGTTTGTAAAAGCGAGGGCCAATGACATGAACTGATACATTGGTTTGTGAAAGCGAGGGCCAATGACATGAACTGATACATTGGTTTGTAAAAACGAGGGCCAATGACATGAACTGATACACTGGTTTGTAAAAGCGAGGGCCAATGACATGACATGATATCAAAGCCCCCCATAGGAACAAAGACGAGGCAGATACAAGATGTAGACAGAATTTAAAACAAACACGTGGACACCATGGGGATTGAACTCAATGCGCAGCCTCTGCGTCGACAGGGGACTCGGTAGTCTAGAGGTAAAAATGTCGGCTTCTCAACAAGAAGGTGGTGGGTTCGAGCCCCGCTAACGGTTTCAAAAGTTTAGCTTTTTCAAGCAAAATCTCCCCTCCTCTCCCCCTCTCCCGCCCCCCCTCCTTTCCCTCTGGTCTAGGTAGGTGCATCGACACTTAGTCCCGTCGGAGACGGACGCTAAAAAGGAGGTTCCGTGTGTATGCCCCAACACTGTGCACGTTAAAGATCTCTTGGTTGTTTACAGGACACTCCAGGCGACAACATTAAATATCCTACCCAAAAACCCCGAGATCACTTTAGTCGTGGATGTGGGTAACATCAAATCAAATCAAAACAAAAACTACGTCGGCATCCATCGCCTCGTCACCCAAGCTAACTACGCGATAGAAACCAGAATTACGCTTCAGCTGTATGGTCCGTGATAATGATCTTGAATGAATGAACTTTTTAGAGTAGCCTACTGGTAGTTAGCTTGTGTTTTTGGAAGCACACTTTTTTCTTCTTCTCTGCATCCAGTTCTCTGTCCGCCATGCGTGATAACAACGAGCAGATCTAAACCAGAGCTAGTCCTCGAACTTGTGTTTAGCAGATAGGTAGCGATACGTTTGGGGTTTTTTTTTTGGTTGTGTTGAATCCACCGCAATCTTGAACGTTGAACGTTGAATGTTGAATGCGTCTCTCCTCACCCCCCCCCCACCCATCCCCACCCCATGTACTGTATGTAGAGTGCTTTTAAAAAAAAATATTTTACCGTTGGTCTCGTGTAGTGTGTTGCCAGCACTAGATCTACTTGAAAAGATACCAAATTGATTTGTTAACTGGACTTGACACACAAGAGCGAGTGAAGTGAACTCAGCTACTGGCCTGTTTTTAGAGGTTTTTTTTTTTTTTAACTAGTGTAATAGGTCGTAAGGCTGGCTTATTATTCGTCGTCGTTGTTGTGGCTGTTATTGTTTCTCGTGCTGGTGGTAAAATTGGTAGTGTACATCTAAATCTACACGGTTGGTTGTATTGTTTCTTGTGCTGGTGGTGACATTGGTAATGTACATCTAGATCTACACGGTTGGTTGTATTGTTTCTTGTGCTGGTGGTGACATTGGTAATGTACATCTAGATCTACACGGTTGGTTGTATTGTTTCTTGTGCTGGTGGTGACATTGGTAATGTAATGTACATCTAGATCTACACGGTTGGTTGTATTGTTTCTTGTGATGGTGGTAACATTGGTAATGTACATCTAGATCTAAATCTACACGGTTGGTTGTATTGTCTCTTGTGATGGTGGTGACATTGGTAATGTACATGTACATCTAGATCTACACGGTTGGTTGTATTGTTTCTTGTGTTGGTGGTGACATTGGTAATGTACATGTACATCTAAATCTACACAGTTGGTTGTATTGTTTCTTGTGATGGTGGTGACATTGGTAATGTACATCTAAATCTACACGGTTGGTTGTATTGTTTCTTGTGATGGTGGTAACATTGGTAATGTACATGTATATCTAGATCTACACGGTTGGTTGTATTGTTTCTTGTGATGGTGGTAACATTGGTAATGTACATGTACATCTAAATCTACACGGTTGGTTGTATTGTTTCTTGTGATGGTGGTGACATTGGTAATGTACATGTACATCTAAATCTACACAGTTGGTTGTATTGTTTCTTGTGATGGTGGTGACATTGGTAATGTACATGTACATCTAAATCTACACAGTTGGTTGTATTGTTTCTTGTGATGGTGGTGACATTGGTAATGTACATGTACATCTAGATCTACACGGTTGGTTGTATTGTTTCTTGTGCTGGTGGTAACATTGGTAATGTACATGTACATCTACACGGTTGGTTGTATTGTTTCTTGTGCTGGTGGTAACATTGGTAATGTACATCTAAATCTACACGGTTGGTTGTATTGTTTCTTGTGATGGTGGTGACATTGGTAATGTACATCTAGATCTACACAGTTGGTTGTATTGTTTCTTGTGATGGTGGTGACATTGGTAATGTACATGTACATATAAATCTACACAGTTGGTTGTATTGTTCCTTGTGATGGTGGTGACATTGGTAATGTACATGTACATCTAGATCTACACGGTTGGTTGTATTGTTTCTTGTGATGGTGGTAACATTGGTAATGTACATGTACATCTAAATCTACACGGTTGGTTGTATTGTTTCTTGTGATGGTGGTGACATTGGTAATGTACATCTAGATCTACACGGTTAGTTGTATTGTTTCTTGTGATGGTGGTGACATTGGTAATGTACATGTACATCTAGATCTACACGGTTGGTTGTATTGTTTCTTGTGATGGTGGTGACATTGGTAGTGTACATCTAAATCTACACGGTTGGTTGTATTGTTTCTTGTGATGGTGGTAACATTGGTAATGTACATCTAGATCTACACGGTTGGTTGTATTGTTTCTTGTGATGGTGGTAACATTGGTAATGTACATCTAGATCTACACGGTTGGTTGTATTGTTTCTTGTGCTGGTGGTGACATTGGTAATGTACATCTAGATCTACACGGTTGGTTGTATTGTTTCTTGTGCTGGTGGTGACATTGGTAATGTACATGTACATCTAAATCTACACGGTTGGTTGTATTGTTTCTTGTGCTGGTGGTGACATTGGTAATGTACATCTAGATCTTAATCTACACGGTTGGTTGTATTGTTTCTTGTGTTGGTGGTGACATTGGTAATGTACATGTACATCTAAATCTACATGGTTGGTTGTATTGTTTCTTGTGATGGTGGTGACATTGGTAGTGTACATCTAGATCTTACACGGTTGGTTGTATTGTTTCTTGTGTTGGTGACATTGGTAATATACATCTAAATCTACACGTTGGTTGTATTGTTTCTTGTAATGTTTCTGTGATCTAAATCTACACACGGTTGGTTGTATTGTTTCTTGTGATGTACATTGGTACATCTAGATCTACACGGTTGGTTGTATTGTTTCTTGTGATGGTGGTGACATTGGTAATGTACATGTACATCTAAATCTACACGGTTGGTTGTATTGTTTCTTGTGATGGTGGTGACATTGGTAATGTACATGTACATCTAAATCTACACGGTTGGTTGTATTGTTTCTTGTGATGGTGGTAACATTGGTAATGTACATCTAATCTAAATCTACACGGTTGGTTGTATTGTTTCTTGTGATGGTGGTGACATTGGTAATGTACATCTAAATCTACACGTTGGTTGTATTGTTTCTTGTGATGGTGGTGACATTGGTAATGTACATGTACATCTAGATCTACACGGTTGGTTGTATTGTTTCTTGTGATGGTGGTGACATACTGGTAATGTACATGTACATCTAGATCTACACGGTTGGTTGTATTGTTTCTTGTGATGGTGGTGACATTGGTAATGTACATGTACATCTAGATCTACACGGTTGGTTGTATTGTTTCTTGTGATGGCGGTGACATTGTTAATGTACATGTACATCTAGATCTACACAGTTGGTTGTATTGTTTCTTGTGATGGTGGTGACATTGGTAATGTACATCTAAATCTACACGGTTGGTTGTATTGTTTCTTGTGCTGGTGGTGACATTGGTAATGTACATCTAGATCTACACGGTTGGTTGTATTGTTTCTTGTGATGGTGGTGACATTGGTAATGTACATCTAGATCTACACGGTTGGTTGTATTGTTTCTTGTGCTGGTGGTGACATTGGTAATGTACGTCTAGATCTACACGGTTGGTTGTATTGTTTCTTGTGATGGTGGTGACATTGGTAGTGTACATCTAGATTTACACGGTTGTATTGTTGTTGTATTTAGTGTTTTTCTTCTTTTGTGCGCGCGCGTGTGTGTGTGTGTGTGCGTGCGTGTGTCTTTCATAGTAAGCCACGTGTTTGCCATTGTAATTCAATTGGATTTTGTTTTGTTTGTTTGACTGCCTTCTGTTATTTGTGTACGAAATTCATGTCGAGGAGAAAGAGATATTAGTATGGACCGTGTCATTTGTCAGTGTGGAAAGTGATATTGATATGGACCGTGTCATTTGTCAGTGTGGAAAGTGATATTGATATGGACTGTGTCATTTGTCAGTGTGGAAAGTGATATTGATATGGACTGTGTCATTTGTCAGTGTGGAAAGTGATATTGATATGGACTGTGTCATTTGTCAGTGTGGAAAGTGATATTGATATGGACCATGTCATTTGTCAGTGTGGAAAGTGATATTGATATGGACTGTGTCATTTGTCAGTGTGGAAAGTAATATTGATATGGACTGTGTCATTTGTCAGTGTGGAAAGTGATATTGATATGGACCATGTCATTTGTCAGTGTGGAAAGTGATATTGATATGGACTGTATCATTTGTCAGTGTGGAAAGTGATATTGATATGGACTGTGTCATTTGTCAGTGTGGAAAGTGATATTGATATGGACTGTGTCATTTGTCAGTGTGGAAAGTGATATTGATATGGACTGTGTCATTTGTCAGTGTGGAAAGTGATATTGATATGGACCATGTCATTTGTCAGTGTGGAAAGTGATATTGATATGGACCGTGTCATTTGTCAGTGTGGAAAGTGATATTGATATGGACTGTGTCATTTGTCAGTGTGGAAAGTGATATTGATATGGACCATGTCATTTGTCAGTGTGGAAAGTGATATTGATATGGACCGTGTCATTTGTCAGTGTAGAAAGTGATATTGATATGGACCATGTCATTTGTCAGTGTAGAAAGTGATATTGATATGGACTGTGTCATTTGTCAGTGTGGAAAGTGAGAATAGAGACAGACAGACACATACTTTATTATTATTACTATTATAACTACATTCCCAAACTCAAACCATGGACAAGTGGAAAAAGCTGAAAAATGGCATACGCTCCGTCACCATCAAAGGTAAGGCTTGGCCGTTTACACTGATATAAAGGTGAAATTCTGATCATTATGGCCCACACATCGGAGCTTGTCTCGATTTCTATGGCGCAAAATACTATCTTTTCATAGCGAGGCAAAGGGTCACGACGCGGAGGTCTTACGTTCAATCCCAATGATGTCCAACCAAAATTGTTCCATTTTTTTAATTCCTTGTAGTATAATGTTTGTCTCGTCTTTGTTTTAAATGTCAGTCATATTATCCTTCACTTATTATCTTATAATATCTATTGATGACGTCAGATTCTGGCAGCGGGGAGAGCAGGCGTTCCAGCGAGCGCAGCATCGTGTCGGCCTCGTCATCCACCTCATTCGCCACGTCTTCCGGCCTGTCAAGGTCAAGGTCACCCAGCAGCCTGTTCCAGCAGAGCCCCGACGACATTCCTCCCATCGACGCGGCGGCCGTCATCGAGCTGGAGAACCACGCCAGGCGTGTGGCGGATAGTCTGGACCTGATGATGGGCAACATTGGCAACAATCTACACAAGGTGGGTGTCTGTGTGTGTCTGTGTGTGTGTCTGTGTGTGTGTGACAGTCTGGACCTGATGATGGGCAACATTGGCAACAATCTACACAAGGTGGGTGTCTGTGTGTGTGTCTGTGTGTGTGTGTGTGTGTGTGACAGTCTGGACCTGATGATGGACAACATTGGCAACAATCTACACAAGGTGGGTGTCGGTCAGGTGTCTGTGTGTGTGTGTGTGTATGTGTGTGTGACAGTCTTGACCTGATGATGGGCAACATTGGCAACAATCTACACAAGGTGGGTGTCTGTGTGTGTCTGTGTGTGTGTCTGTGTGTGTGTGTGACAGTCTGGACCTGATGATGGACAACATTGGCAACAATCTACACAAGGTGGGTGTCAGTCAACCTGATGATGTCTGTGGGTGTGTGTGTGTGTGTTTGTGTGTTTGTGTGTGTGTGTGTGACAGTCTTGACCTGATGATGGGCAACAATCTACACAAGGTGGGTGTCTGGTCAGGTGTCTGTGTGTGTGTGTGTTTGTGTGTGTGTATGTGTGTGTGGGTCTGTGTGTGTGTATGTATAACAGTCTAGACCTGATGATGGGCAACATTAGCAACAATCTACACATCTATACAAGGTTGGTGTTTGGTCAGGTGTCTGTGTGTGTGTCTGTGTGTTTGTATGTGTGTCTCGACAGGTGTCTGACTGTGTGTTTGTGTGATGTAGGCCAATATTTTTGTGGTGTGTGTTTGTCTGGTGTGTGTTTGTGTAATATGTTTATGTTTGAGTGGTACATGTTTATGTTGTGTGTGTTTGTGTGGTACGTGTTTATGTTGTGTGTGTTTATGTGGTGTGTGTTTATGTTGTGTGTCTTTATAATATGTGTTTATATTGTGTGTGTTTGTGTGGTATGTGTTTATGTTGTGTGTGTTTATGTGGTATGTGTTTATGTTGTGTGTCTTTATATTATATGTGTTTATGTTGTGTGTGTTTGTGTGGTATGTGTTTATGTTGTGTGTGTTTATGTGGTATGTGTTTATGTTGTGTGTCTTTATATAATATGTGTTTATGTTGTGTGTGTTTGTGTGGTATGTGTTTATGTTGTGTGTGTTTGTGTGGGTACATGTTTATGTTGTGTGTGTTTGTATAATATGGGTTTATGTTGTGTGTGTTTGTATGGTGTATGTTTGTGTGGTATGTGTTTATGTTGTGTGTGTTGGTGTGGTATGTGTTTGTATGGTGTGTGTTTGTCTGAAGTATCTTTTTGTGGCATGTGTTTGTATGATATATACTTATGCTGTGTGTGTTTGTGTGGTATGTGTTTGTATGGTGTGTGTATGTGTAATATGTTTATGTTTGTGTGGTATGTGTTTATGTTGTGTGTGTTTGTGTGTTACGTGTTTGTGTTGTGTGTGTTTGTGTGGTACGTGTTTATGTTGTGTGTGTTTGTGTGGTATGTGTTTGTATGATGTGTGTTTGTATAATATGTTTATGTTTGTGTTGTATGTGTTTATGTTGTGTGTGTTTGTGTGGTATGTGTTAATGTCGTGTGTGTTTGTGTGTTACGTGTTTATGTTTGTGTGGTACATGTTTATGCTGTGTGTGTTTGTGTGGTACGTGTTTATGTTGTGTGTGTTTGTGTGGTATGTGTTTATGTTGTGTGTGTTTGTGTGGTATGTGTTTGTATGATGTGTGTTTGTATAATATGTTTATGTTTGTGTTGTATGTGTTTATGTTGTGTGTGTTTGTGTGGTATGTGTTAATGTTGTGTGTGTTTGTGTGTTACGTGTTTATGTTTGTGTGGTACGTGTTTATGCTGTGTGTGTTTGTGTGGTACGTGTTTATGTTGTGTGTATTTATGTGTTATGTGTTTATGTTGTGTGTCTTTATATAATATGTGTTTATGTTGTGCTTGTATGTGTGGTACGTGTTTATGTTGTGTGTGTTTATATAATATGTGTTTATGTTGTGTGTGTTTGTATGGTGTGTGTTTGTGTGGTATGTGTTTATGCTGTGTGTGTTTGTGTGGTATGTGTTTGTATGGTGTGTGTTTGCATGATTTGTGTTTTTATGGTATACTTTTCATAACCGGGGACTATAAGTGGACTATAAGTCCATTGTAGTTTCTAGCTTTATACAACGGGGTATCGACATGGCACTGCCTCAAGAGGCAAGGTGTCGGATTCTCAACCCAAAGGTCGCTGGTTCGAGCCCTGCCAACGGTTGGAAATGTTTCTAGAGTTTTTCGAACATATTCTAGATTAAACTCAAGGCAAAAGTTTTTGATAGATGTCTGAGATTAAACTCAAGGCAAAAGTTTTAATAGATGTCTGAGATTAAACTCAAGGCAAAAGTTTTTAATAGATGTCTGAGATAAACTCAAACTCAAGGATGTCAAAAGGCAAAAGTTTTAATAGATGTCTGAGATTAAACTCAAGGCAAAAGTTTTTAATAGATGTCTGAGATTAAACTCAAGGCAAAAGTTTTAATAGACGTCTGAGATTCAAGGCAAAGTTTTGAATAGATGTCTGAGATTAAACTCAAGGCAAAAGTTTTTAATAGATGTCTGTTAAACTGAAAAGTTTTTAATAGACTCTGAATTAAAAAGGTTTGAATAGATGTCTGAGATTAAACTCAAGGCAAAAAGTTTTTCATAGATGTCTGAGATTAAATTCAAGGCAAAAGTTTTTAATAGATTAAACTCAAGGCAAAGTCAAGGCAAAAGTTTTTAATAGATGTCTGAGATTAAACTCAAGGCAAAAATTTTTAATAGACGTCTGAGATTAAACTCAAGGCAAAAGTTTTTAATAGATGTCTGAGATTTAACTCAAAGCAAAAGTTTTTAATAGACCTGTCCACCCCTAAAACTGTTGCAGTGATAATATAGGCCATAAAAGTAAAGAAAAGTAACTTAAAGGCCCTTACGCTCATAAAGACGGAGCTTATCCCAGTGTCTACAGCGTGAAGCGGAACAGGGGATAATAATCATTTCCTGGACGGGGCAGGACAGTAATCTGATGCAGGTTTTTACTCCCCAAGTTAGTGCATACCTGACTCGAGTGGGGAAAATGAGTGTTAAGTAAATGTCTTTCTCAAGGAACGCATCATCGGATCCAGCTTTGCTCAGTTGGAACCTGGCATCCCAAGTCCAAAAGCCTAACTGCTGTGCCACCGACGCCACTGAGCACTACGGGCAATAAATATACTTCTTAGTACATGTACTTGCATTGCAGGAATATTTTCACACAAACTTCCCCCGTCAATTTCTATTCTCAGATGTCAGCTATCACCATCGGCTGTGAGGATGCCTACAAAAGATCGGTGGACATCACATGTGATTCTGTTGACTCCAGCATAAAGGTAGGCTACAGGGTGGCAGCCTTCTGCCTACTGCAATTCAGTACTTTGCATTTTTCATGATGTGATTCAACTTCATTCAAGTTTCACGTATTTTGGATTTATTATCTATTACTACTATAATGTATTTTGGGTCTTTTTCTCTAGATATTCTTGTCAGGTTTTTTTTTGTATTCGGTTCTGATTTGTTTTTCTTGAATCTGAAGTTTTTTTTTTCTATATGTCTTTCTTGCCCGTAGTCGTTTAGTAGTTGTGGACAATTTTCAAAAAAACTTTTTCTAACTGATGATTAGTGAGGATGGACTATTTCCCCATTACAAACAATTGCCTAGAGACAGACAATTATTGCTTGTCAGCAGAATATTTTTCAATCAGCATACAATTTCCCATCGACAGACTTTCCCCAGCATAATCAGACTTTCCCAATCAGCAATTTCCCATCGACAGACTTTCCCAATCAGTATACAATTTCCCATCGACAGACGTATCCATCAACATAGAATTTCACATCGAC
>JAXRKP010001975.1:0-20000 GCA_037039925.1 Doris montereyensis | reverse complement strand
TGTTTTGTGGTATGTGTGTACATGCGTATATAGATATTATTGTGGTGGGTGATTAAAGACATAGTCATGTTTGTGTGTGTGTGTGTGTGTGTGTTTGTGGTATGTGTGTACATGCGTGTATAGATATTATTGTGGTGGGTGATTAAAGACATAGTCATGTTTGTGTGTGTGTGTGTGTGTGTGTTTGAGCATGTATGTGTGTACATGCGTATATAGATATTATTGTGGTGGGTGATTAAAGACGTAGTCATGTTTGTGTGTGTGTGTGTGTTTGTGGTATGTGTGTACATGTGTATAGTATGTGTGTGTGTGTGTGTGTGTTTGTGGTACATGCGTGTATAGATATTATTGTGGTGGGTGATTAAAGACATAGTCATGTTTGTGTGTGTGTGTGTGTATGTTTGTGTGTGTGTACATGCGTGTATAGTGTTTGTGGTGTGTGTGTGTATGAGTTTGTGTGTGTGTGTGTGTGTTTGTGGTATGAGTGTGTGTGTGTATAGATATTATTGTGGTGGGTGATTAAAGACATAGTCATGTTTGTGTGTGTGTGTGTGTGTGTGTGTGTGTACATGCGTGTATAGATATTATTGTGGTGGGTGATTAAAGACGTAGTCATGTTTGTGTGTGTGTGTGTGTGTGTTTGTGGTATGTGTGTACATGTGTACATGCGTATAGATATTATTGTGGTGGGTGATTAAAGACATAGTCATGTGTTGTGTGTGTGTGTGTGTGTGTGTGTTGTGGTATGTGTGTACATGTTTGTGTGTGTGTGTGTGTGTGTACATGTGTATAGATATTATTGTGGTGGGTGATTAAAGACGTAGTCATGTTTGTGTGTGTGTTAGTGTGTGTGTGTTTGTGGTATGTGTGTACATGCGTATATAGATATTATTGTGGTGGGTGATTAAAGACATAGTCATGTTTGTGTGTGTGTGTGTGTGTGTGTTTGTGGTATGTGTGTACATGCGTATAGATATTATTGTGGTGGGTGATTAAAGACATAGTCATGTTTGTGTGTGTGTGTGTGTGTGTGTGTTTGTGGTATGTGTGTACATGCGTATATGATATTATTGTGGTGGGTGATTAAAGACGTAGTCATGTTTGTGTGGGTGTGTGTGTGTTTGTGTGTGTGTGTGTACATGCGTATGATGTGGTGGGTGATTAAAGACGTAGTCATGTTTGTGTGTGTGTGTGTGTGTGTTTGTGGTATGTGTGTACATGCGTATATAGATATTATTGTGGTGGGTGATTAAAGACGTAGTCATGTTTGTGTGTGTGTGTGTGTTTTGTGGTATGTGTGTACATGCGTGTATAGATATTATTGTGGTGGGTGATTAAAGACATAGTCATGTTTGTGTGTGTGTGTGTGTGTTTTGTGGTATGTGTGTACATGCGTGTATAGATATTATTATGGTGGGTGATTAAAGACATAGTCATGTTTGTGTGTGTGTGTGTTTGTGGTATGTGTGTACATGCGTGTATAGATATTATTGTGGTGGGTGGTTAAAGACGTAGTCATGTTTGTGTGTGTGTGTTAGTGTGTGTGTGTTTGTGGTATGTGTGTACATGCGTGTATAGATATTATTGTGGTGGGTGATTAAAGACGTAGTCATGTTTGTGTGTGTGTGTGTTTGTGTTTGTATGTGTGTGTACATGCGTGTATAGATATTATTGTGGTGGGTGATTAAAGACATAGTCATGTTTGTGTGTGTGTGTGTGTGTGTTGTTTGTGGTATGTGTGTACATGCGTGTATAGATATTATTGTGGTGGGTGATTAAAGACATAGTCATGTTTGTGTGTGTGTGTTGTGGTATGTGTGTTCATGCGTATATAGATATTATTGTGGTGGGTGATTAAAGACGTAGTCATGTTTGTGTGTGTGTGTGTGTGTGTGTTTGTGGTATGTGTGTACATGCGTATATATATTATTGTGGTGGGTGATTAAAGACGTATCATGTTTGTGTGTGTGTGTGTGTTTGTTGTGTGTAAGCGTATATAGATATTATGTGGGTGATTAAAGACATAGTCATGTTTGTGTGTGTGTGTGTGTGTTTGTGGTATGTGTGTACATGCGTGTATAGATATTATTGTGGTGGGTGATTAAAGACGTAGTCATGTTTGTGTGTGTGTGTTGTGTGTGTGTGTGTGGTATGTGTGTACATGTATATAGATATTATTGTGGTGGGTGATTAAAGACATCATGTTTGTGTTTGTGTGTGTGTGTTTGTGGTATGTGTGTACATGCGTATATAGATATTATTGTGGTGGGTGATTAAAGACATAGTCATGTTTGTGTGTGTGTGTGTGTGTGTGTGTTTGTGGTATGTGTGTACATGCGTGTATAGATATTATTGTGGTGGGTGATTAAAGACGTAGTCATGTTTGTGTGTGTGTGTGTGTGTGTGTGTTGTTTGTGGTATGTGTGTACATGCGTGTATAGATATTATTGTGGTGGGTGATTAAAGACGTAGTCATGTTTGTGTGTGTGTGTGTGTGTTTGTGGTATGTGTGTACATGTGTATATAGATATTATTGTGGTGGGTGATTAAAGACATAGTCATGTTTGTGTGTGTGTGTGTGTGTTTGTGGTATGTGTGTACATGCGTATATAGATATTATTGTGGTGGGTGATTAAAGACGTAGTCATGTTTGTGTGTGTGTGTGTGTGTTTGTGGTATGTGTGTACATGCGTGTATAGATATTATTGTGGTGGGTGATTAAAGACATAGTCATGTTTGTGTGTGTGTGTGTGTGTGTGTTGTGGTATGTGTGTACATGCGTATATAGATATTATTGTGGTGGGTGATTAAAGACATAGTCATGTTTGTGTGTGTGTGTGTGTGTGGTGTGGTATGTGTGTACATGCGTGTATAGATATTATTGTGGTGGGTGTTAAAGTGTAGTCATGTTTTGTGTGTGTGTGTGTGTGTGTTTGTGGTGTGTGTGTACATGCGTATATAGATATTATTGTGGTGGGTGTGTAAAGTGTGTACATGCGTATATAGATATTATTGTGGTGGGTGTGTGTGTGTACATGCGTATATAGATATTATTGTGGTGGGTGTGTGTGTGTACATGCGTATATAGATATTATTGTGGTGGGTGTGTGTGTGTACATGCGTATATAGATATTATTGTGGTGGGTGTGTGTGTGTACATGCGTATATAGATATTATTGTGGTGGGTGTGTGTGTGTACATGCGTATATAGATATTATTGTGGTGGGTGTGTGTGTGTACATGCGTATATAGATATTATTGTGGTGGGTGTGTGTGTGTACATGCGTATATAGATATTATTGTGGTGGGTGTGTGTGTGTACATGCGTATATAGATATTATTGTGGTGGGTGTGTGTGTGTACATGCGTATATAGATATTATTGTGGTGGGTGTGTGTGTGTACATGCGTATATAGATATTATTGTGGTGGGTGTGTGTGTACATGCGTGTATAGATATTATTGTGGTGGGTGTGTGTGTGTACATGCGTGTATAGATATTATTGTGGTGGGTGTGTGTGTGTACATGCGTATATAGATATTATTGTGGTGGGTGTGTGTGTGTACATGCGTATATAGATATTATTGTGGTGGGTGTGTGTGTGTGTACATGCGTATATAGATATTATTGTGGTGGGTGTGTGTGTGTGTGTACATGCGTATATAGATATTATTGTGGTGGGTGTGTGTGTGTGTACATGCGTATATAGATATTATTGTGGTGGGTGATTAAAGGTGTGGGTCCATGCATGGTTTGTGGAATGTGAGATTGGTCTTTCCTTTTTCAAACAATCAAAAGCATGCATCTTTCGTGACTCTATAAATCGGGGACTCGGTAGTCAGAGGTTAGATCTCAACCTAAATGTCGTAGGTTCAAGTCCTTCCAGTAGATGGAAAATTTTCTCAAGTTTTTGTTCGAGCCAAATATAGAAACACGTCAAAAACCATGGACTTTGGCGCCGTTGGCTTTAGGATTCAAGTTTCAAAATGGCTGTAAACGTGATGTGTGTTCATCACATCATTTTCACACTTTTCAGGAAGCGGGATTTCCTTTTATACCTAGGATTATCTCTCCGTCTCGTTTTTTACATAAAAATGGACATAGGCAAAGCTACTGAAATGACCCGTTCACAAGGGAGCCAAACTTCCTTAACGTTGTTCTGCAGTAAGGAAATAAAACGCATCTTGGACTTGTTTGAGTCGCAGCTGAGTGACAAGTGAGACGGAACGGAACGTCACGTCATAACTGCCACAGCAATGACAAGTGAGGCGGAACGACCGCCGTCATAACTGCCACAGCAATGACAAGTGGAGCAAAGTGTTTACCAACGTTACATTTCGACATCGCTCTCTGCTTGATGATGAACAAATGCATTATTTATTATGAGCATGTTTATTTATTTTCTGGAATATTTGTCTTCATACTATCATTCATAGTCATAGTATTTTTGTTTTTGTTAAATTGCTTTTCTTGCCTGACCTTGTTTGTTGTGGGTGGTGGGGGTGGGGGTTGCTGGTAGGTCCTACTCCTTCTCCTTTCCTTTGACTCTTCAGTCAATCTTTGGCCTTGCTGTGTCTTCCTTTTCAATCAATCTTTGGTCTTTCTGTGTATTCCTCTTCAGTCAATCTTTGGTCTTGCTGTATTCCTCTTCAGTCAATCTTTGGTCTTGCTGTGTATTCCTCTTCAGTCAATCTTTGGCCTTGCTGTGTATTCCTCTTCAGTCAATCTTTGGTCTTGCTGTGTCTTCCTCTTCAGTCAATCTTTGGTCTTGCTGTGTCTTCCTCTTCAGTCAATCTTTGGTCTTGCTGTTTCTTCCTTTTCAATCAATCTTTGGTCTTGCTGTGTCTTCCTTTTCATTCAATCTTTGGTCTTGCAGTTTTTCCTTTTCATTCAATCTTTGGTCTTGCTGTTTCTTCCTCTTCAGTCAATCTTTGGTCTTGCTGTGTCTTCCTTTTCAATCAATCTTTGGTCTTGCAGTTTCTTCCTCTTCAGTCAATCTTTGGTCTTGCTGTTTCTTCCTCTTCAGTCAATCTTTGGTCTTGCTGTTTCTTCCTCTTCAGGCAATCTTTGGTCTTGCTGTGTATTCCTCTTCAGTCAATCTTTGGCCTTGCTGTTTCTTTTTCTTCAGTCAATCTTTGGTCTTGCTGTTTCTCCTTCTTCAGTCAATCTTTAGTCTTGCTGTTTCTTCCTTTTCACCGACGCAGAGATCACCGTATATGGTGGATGGGATGAATTTCAATGAAACACACCAACAACAAAAAACCCAACAAAAACAAACTTTGTCTGTCACTCAAGTCACTGTCACTGTCACAATTCACTGTGATGGTAAACAGTTTGGGGCAAGGGGCCTGATTTAAAGTGATAGATACAGGTCGTGTTGAAATGCATGCCAGGCATGTAGAAATACTCTGATTTCGTTATGCTGCCAACCATTGTGCCAGTAGCAACTTGACGTTGTAAAGAGAATGGCAGTATAACGAAAATGCTTCAAGCCAGTGTTACACACACACAAAAAAAAGGGAAAAATTAATTTTAAAATTTTGTTGGGAAGAAGATGAAAGATCCACAAGAACCAGGGAAAAATTGAGTCTGACTACTGACAATACGCAATTCCTACCGAAAACAAAACAAAAAAACCTGAGACCACCTTAGTTGTGGATGTGGGGGAATGCAAAGTCAAAATTTGACATATTTACACACAGCCTGAGCTGAATTGTTTTGTATATTTATTGCTTGGAGTTGTTATGTTATTGGGGTTTTTTTTTTTTTATATTTATTTGTTTGTATATTTATTTGTTGCTGTATGATATTCATTGATATACATGTATGATATTCATTGTTATACATGTATGATATTCTTGATATACATGTATGTTTCATTGTGGTTTTTGTGTCCAACAAACAATAAAATAATTTGTATGCCATTAAGTCATTATTGTCTAGCTTTAAAAAAGAACATCATTGTCAATTGTCATTGTATATATGAAAAGTGTAATTGGTGCTGGTAGGCCCTACCTCTTTCTCTTCACTCTTTCACATCTTTCTCCTGTCATCTTGCAGGGGATTCGGTGGTCCAGAGGCAAAGTGTCAACTTCTAAACCAAAAAGCCCCCACCAATGGTTGAAAAATGTTCTCATGTTCTTTCAAGCAAAATCTCCCCACCCCCGCCTCCCCCTCCCTCCTGGTCCAGGTAGATGTTTCGGCACCAAGTCCCATTGGAAACGGACAATTTTTTAAAAGAGGAGGTCCTGTGTGCAGATCACAACACTGTGCACGTTAAAGATCCCTTGGCTTGTTTGATTTATTTTTTTTAATTTACCCACTCCACCATAATAATATATGTGATGATCTCACGAAGATGGAAGAGGGAAGCGAAAGAAGTAAAACCTACCACTCAACGCCGACCACAAACCGCCATCGAAATCAAAAAGGAAAAGCAAGATGAAAGATTTGATTCGGGCAAAATTTAAAAATCATATGGTGGACAGGGTACATTTTATTTCCATGAAACAAAAGAAAAATGCATGTCCTGTATGCATGAAGAAAAGACTTGATAAAAATATACGTCTTTGAAAGTGAAAGTGAAAAGACTTGATAAAAATATACGTCTTTGAAAGTGAAAGTGAAAAGACTTGATAAAAATAAATGTCTTTGAAAGTAAATTGATAAAAATAAATGTCTTTGAAAGTGAAAGTGAAAAGACTTGATAAAAATAAATGTCTTTGAAAGTGAAAGTGAAAAGCTTGATAAAAATAAATGTCTTTGAAAGTGAAAGTGAAAAGACTTGATAAAAATAAATGTCTTTGAAAGTGAAAGTGAAAAGACTTGATAAAAATAAATGTCTTTGAAAGTGAAAGTGAAAACGCACAACGCAATGGTTGAATGGATATCGTCAGTGTTATTGAGGGTGATTTGTCAGTGTTTTCATATAGCTTTGATACTTCTTTCACATTCACAGACTTTGATCCTGACACCACCATCTGATGGACTGGGCGGGGTAAATTTCAATAATAAAACACACGGGTAAATTTCAATAATAAAACACAGACTTCAATAGTACTCTTGTTTTACTTTTTTATTTTGTCATTATTCTGTCATTAGCACAGTATGTATCATCTTCCTCTGTTGTGGACGCTGCTGGTCGATCCTGTTTCTCTTTCCTTTCCTTCTGTAACTGTTCCTTCATTCTTGATGTTTTCTCTTAATTTTCCCTGCGACCACTGCATATGGTGGACAGGGTAAATTGCAATGAAACAAGAGCAGTGATGGACGGTTGGTGTGGGGACTGCTGTGGTAGTGTCTTCTTCTCCAGTCCCTCTTTTGTTTCTTATTTTGTTTTTCTCACTTAGTTTCATCTTTCTGTTTCCTGTTAAGTCATCTTGAGATGACCAAATACGATGGAATGGGTAACTCCAATGAATTGAACAAGAAAACAAAACCAAGTGGATGTATTGATGAAATCCAATTTCAGTACTGATTGTACATCATTCATCCCTCAGCAGGTCATTTCAAAGTCCTTCTCCCTTGGGAGCATGATACACCAGTACAGTGGCCTGTTAAGCACATCATACTAACATTGGGCGGTTAGCGAGTGCTCGTTGTAGGTCCTTCTTCTTTCCTTTTCCTCTATCGCTTACCTTTTTATTTTGCAGCTTCCTTTTAATTCATCCTGACGTCACCACAATGGTGGACGAGGTGGATGTCAATTGAACAAATTGTACGGACACAAACAAGATCTTTCTCTACCTATAGCTGGGCACTCATTCATTCACACCGAAATCGAGTCAGGAAAGTCAAGTGAAATACCTTTCCTTAGGAGATTACGACGATACTATAACTTCCCTCCCCAAAACGGGTAACAATAACATGTAGTAACAACAGCCATGCTGGGATGATGACCGAACAATGCTGCAACTACACTAGTGCAAGCGTCGGTTCTGAAAACATTCTGAACCATGTCGACAACCACCACAGGCGGAAGAAATCATTGGAGCAGAACAAGCATTTTTTTCAATTTTCAGAGGTGGGAGTAGTGACATGTACAACGAAACATGATAATGATATACATTAGTGACATGTACAAGGAAACATGATAATGATATACATTAGTGTTAGTGACATGTACAACGAAGTATGATAATGATATACATTAGTGTTAGTGACATGTACAATGAAACATGATAATGATATACATTAGTGACATGTACAACGAAACATGATAATGATATACATTAGTGTTAGTGACATGTACAACGAAACATGATAATGATATACATTAGTGTTAGTGACATGTACAACGAAACATGATAATGATATACATTAGTGACATGTACAACGAAACATGATAATGATATACATTAGTGACATGTACAACGAAGTATGATAATGATATACATTAGTGTTAGTGACATGTACAACGAAACATGATAATGATATACATTAGTGACATGTACAACGAAACATGATAATGATATACATTAGTGTTAGTGACATGTACAACGAAACATGATAATGATATACATTAGTGTTAGTGACATGTACAACGAAACATGATAATGATATACATTAGTGTTAGTGACATGTACAACGAAACATGATAATGATATACATTAGTGTTAGTGACATGTACAACGAAACATGATAATGATATACATTAGTGTTAGTGACATGTACAACGAAACATGATAATGATATACATTAGTGTTAGTGACATGTACAACGAAACATGATAATGATATACATTAGTGTTAGTGACATGTACAACGAAACATGATAATGATATACATTAGTGACATGTACAATAATGATATACATTAGTGACAAACATGATAATGATATACATTAGTGACATGTACAACGAAACATGATAATGATATACATTAGTGACATGTACAACGAAACATGATAATGATATACATTAGTGACATGTACAAGGAAACATGATAATGATATACATTAGTGACATGTACAACGAAACATGATAATGATATACATTAGTGACATGTACAAGGAAACATGATAATGATATACATTAGTGACATGTACAACGAAACATGATAATGATATACATTAGTGACATGTACAACGAAACATGATAATGATATACATTAGTGACATGTACAACGAAACATGATAATGATATACATTAGTGTTAGTGACATGTACAAGGAAACATGATAATGATATACATTAGTGACATGTACAACTGAAACGAAACATGATAATGATATACATTAGTGTTAGTGACATGTACAACGAAACATGATAATGATATACATTAGTGACATGTACAACGAAACATGATAATGATATACATTAGTGACATGTACAACGAAACATGATAATGATATACATTAGTGACATGTACAACGAAACATGATAATGATATACATTAGTGACATGTACAACGAAACATGATAATGATATACATTAGTGTTAGTGACATGTACAACGAAACATGATAATGATATACATTAGTGACATGTACAACGAAACATGATAATGATATACATTAGTGACATGTACAACGAAACATGATAATGATATACATTAGTGTTAGTGACATGTACAACGAAACATGATAATGATATACATTAGTGTTAGTGACATGTACAACGAAACATGATAATGATATACATTAGTGTTAGTGACATGTACAACGAAGTATGATAATGATATACATTAGTGACATGTACAACGAAACATGATAATGATATACATTAGTGTTAGTGACATGTACAACGAAGTATGATAATGATATACATTAGTGACATGTACAACGAAACATGATAATGATATACATTAGTGACATGTACAACGAAACATGATAATGATGTACATGTATTATTCAATCACAAATTCTGTGCAAAAATGGCAGCCAAAATCAGCAAAAAAAATCTTTCTCTTAATTATTGCTTCCATCCAAGAAGGTTTTCGACCCCGTGTGTTGTGGCGTTGTGATGAAGGGCTTTGGGCCATTGTGAAACACTACACCATGGACCAGAAAGCAATGCAGACGAGGGGGACTCGGTAGTGGAGAGGCAAAGTGTTGGCCTCTCAACTACCAAAAGGTAGAGGGTTCGAGCCCCGCCAATGGTTGACAAGTTTTAGTTTTTTCGAGCAAATTTGCCTCCATAATCCAGGTAGGCGCATCGACACCTACTCCCATCGGAGACGGACGATAAAAGAGTAGGTCCCGTGTGCAAATCACAACACTGTGCACTTTAAAGATCCATTGGCTGTTTACAGGGCAGTCCGGGCAAAATAAAAAATCCAAAGATCACCACCCTTAGTGGTGGATCCCTTAGTGAAATTAAATCAAATTAAATCAAATCAAATCAAAGATACAGACGATACAGCAATTGTACACGAAAGCCACGAGTGCTGTCCTTGCACAACTCGGCGTGGGAGAACGGTTCCACACTTCCATCGGTGTCCGTCAAGGTTGCTTTTTCACGCAAACCCTGTTCAACATCTATCGTGAAACGAAAATTGACCGACACGCTTGATAAAGATCAAGATGGCACAATCAAAGATTGGAGGATGAACCATCACAAATCTCTTCAGGTTCACAGATGACATCGATGGTAATGAACCATCACACATTTCTTCAGGTTCACAGATGACATCGATGGTGATGAAGATCACAAATCTCTTCAGGTTCAGTGATGAAGCACATTTCTTCATGACATCGATGGTGATGAACCATCACAAATCTCTTCAGGTTCACAGATGACATCAATGGTGATGAACCATCACAAATCTCTTCAGGTTCACAGATGACATCGATGGTGATGAACCATCACAAATCTCTTCAGGTTCACAGATGACATCGATGGTAATGAACCATCACAAATCTCTTCAGGTTCATGGGAGACGGAAACATCATAATGACATCGATGGTGATGAAACATCACACACACTGACACCAGGGTGATGATCCATTACCTACTCTTTAGGTTCACAGATGATGGTGGTGGAACCATCACAATTTCTTCAAGGTTCACAGATGACATCGATGGTAATGAACCATCACAAATCTCTTCAGGTTCAAAGATGACATCGATGGTGATGAACCATCACACATTTCTTCAGGTTCACAGATGACATAGATGGTGATGAACCATCATAAAGATCATTTCTTCATCACAAATCTCTTCAGGTTCACAGATGACATCGATCGTAATGAACCATCACACATTTCTTCAGGTTCACAGATGACATCGATGGTGATGAACCATCACAAATCTCTTCAGGTTCACAGATGACATTTGATGAACTTCAGGTTCACAGATGACATCGATGGTAATGAACCATCACACATTTCTTCATGTTCACAGATGACATCGATGGTAATGAACCATCATAAATTTCTTCATGTTCACAGATGACATCGATGGTAATGAACCATCTAAATCTCTTCAGGTTCACAGATGACATAGATGGTGATGAACCATCTCACATTTCTTCAGGTTCACAGATGACATCGATGGTAATGAACCATCACACATTTCTTCAGGTTCACAGACGACATCGATGGTAATGAACCTTCACACATTTCTTCAGGTTCACAGACGACATCGATGGTAATAAACCATCATACATTTCTTCAGGTTCACAGATGACATCGATGGTAATGAACCATCACACATTTCTTTAGGTTCACAGATGACATCGATTGTAATGAACCATCACACATTTCTTCATGTTCACAGATGACATTGATGGTAATGAACCATCACAAATCTCTTCAGGTTCACAGATGACATCGATGGTAATGAACCAGCACACATTTCTTTAGGTTCACAGATGACATTGATGGTAATGAACCATCATACATTTCTTTAGGTTCACAGATGACATCGATGGTAATGAACCTTCACACATTTCTTCAGGTTCACAGACGACATCGATGGTAATGAACCATCACACATTTCTTTAGGTTCACAGATGACATCGATGGTAATGAACCATCACACATTTCTTCAGGTTCACAGATGACATCGGTGGTAATGAACCATCACACATTTCTTCAGGTTCACAGATGACATCGATGGGAATGAACCATCATACATTTCTTCAGGTTCACAGACAACATCGATGGTCTAGCAGCGGGTTGATTTGATTCGATGTATCCACACTCACAACTCAGGTGATCTCGCGGGTTTTTGGTAAGAATTTAGACTTTGCTCGGACTGCTCTTCATAAACAGCCAGGGTACCGGTATCTTTAACGTGCACTTATTCTTGATCTGCACACAGGACCTCATTTTTAGCATCCGTCTTCTATGGGGCTAGGCGTCTATTCACCTATCTGGACCAGGGGGGGGGGAGGGGGTAGATTTTGCTCGAAAATAAAAACTCGAAAACATGTATCAATCGTTGGCGGGTTTCAAACTCCTATTTTTGGGTCGAGATGCCCACCGTTCAAGTCTGAAATCCATGCCAAAATTGCAACAATCTAATGGGTGAAAACTAAATTCGAAGGCAATGTCGCTCAACCGTCATGTAGTAAGCTTGTGTTCGCCACCGTAGTGATGTCAGTTTGTATTCATGATGACATTGGTTTGTAGTGTTGTAAGTTTGTATTCATGATGACATTGGTTTGTAGTGTTGTCAATTTGTATTCATGATGACATTGGTTTGTAGTGTTGTCAGTTTGTATTCATGATGACATTGGTTTGTAGTGTTGTCAGTTTGTATTCATAATGACATTGGTTTGTAGTGTTGTCAGTTTGTATTCATGATGACACTGGTTTGTAGTGTTGTCAGTTTGTATTCATGATGACACTGGTTTGTAAAGTTTGTAGTTTCAACCGTAGTGTTGTAAGTTTGTATTCATGATGACATTGGTTTGTAGTGTTGTAACTAAACCACGGTAGTGTTGTCAGTTTGTATTCATGATGACATTGGTTTGTAGTGTTGTAACTAAACCACCGTAGTCTTGTGAGTTTGTGACACTTTGTATTCATGATGACATTGGTTTGTAGTGTTGTAACTAAACCACCGTAGTGTTGTAAGTTTGTATTCATAATGACATTGGTTTGTAGTGTTGTAACTAAACCACCGTAGTGTTGTCAGTTTGTATTCATGATGACATTGGTTTGTAGTGTTGTAACTAAACCACCGTAGTGTTGTCAGTTTGTATTCATGATGACATTGTTTGTCAGTTTGTATTCATGATGACACTGGGGGTTTGTTTGTGACATTGGCGTTGTAACTAAACAACCGTAGTGTTGTCAGTTTGTATTCATAATGACACTGGTTTGTAGTGTTGTAACTAAACCACCGTATTGTTGTAAGTTTGTATTCATAATGACACTGGTTTGTAGTGTTGTAACTAAACCACCGTAGTGTTGTCAGTTTGTATTCATGATGACACTGGTTTGTAGCGTTGTAACTAAACCACCGTAGTCTTGTGAGTTTGTATTCATGATGACACTGGTTTGTAGTGTTGTAACTAAACCACCGTAGTGTTGTAAGTTTGTATTCATGATGACACTGGTTTGTAGTGTTGTAGTTGAATCGTAGTGTTGTAAGTTTGTATTCATGATGACACTGGTTTGTAGTGTTGTAGTTGAATCATAGTGTTGTAAGTTTGTATTCATGATGACACTGGTTTGTAGTGTTGTAGTTCAATCGTAGTGTTGTAAGTTTGTATTCATGATGACATTGGTTTGTAGTGTTGTAACTAAACCACCGTAGTGTTGTAAGTTTGTATTCATGATGACACTGGTTTGTAGTGTTGTAGTTCAATCGTAGTGTTGTAAGTTTGTATTCATGATGACACTGGTTTGTAGTGTTGGTTTGTAGTGTTGTAAGTTTGTATTCATGATGACACTGGTTTGTAGTATTGTAACCACAGTAGTGTTGTAAGTTTGTATTCATGATGACACTGGTTTTGTAGTGTTGTAGTTGAATCGTAGTGTTGTAAGTTTGTATTCATGATGACACTGGTTTGTAACTAAACTCCAGTAGTGTAGAACATGATGACACTGGTTTGTAGTGTTGTAGTTGAACCGTAGTGTTGTAGTTTGTATTCATGATGACACTGGTTTGTAGCGTTGTAACTAAACCACCGTAGTGTTGTAAGTTTGTATTCATGATGACACTGGTTTGTAGTGTTGTAGTTGAACCGTAGTGTTGTAAGTTTGTATTCATAAACACTGGTTTGTAGTGTTGTAGTTGAACCGTAGTGTTGTAAGTTTGTATTCATAATGACACTGGTTTGAAGCCGCTGTAACTAAACCACAGTAGTGTTGTCAGTTTGTATTCATGATGACACTGGTTTGAAGCGTTGTAACTAAACCACCGTAGTGTTGTCAGTTTGTATTCATGATGACACTGGTTTGTAGTGTTGTAACTAAACCACCGTAGTGTTGTAAGTTTGTATTCATGATGACACTGGTTTGTAGTGTTGTAGTTGAACCGTAGTGTTGTAAGTGTGTATTCATGATGACACTGGTTTGTTGTAACTAAAGCACCGTTGTAATTTGTATTCATGATGACACTGGTTTGTAGTGTTGTAGTTGAACCGTAGTGTTGTAAGTTTGTATTCATGATGACACTGGTTTGTAGTGTTGTAACTAAACCACCGTAGTGTTGTAAGTTTGTATTCATGATGACACTGGTTTGTAGTGTTGTAGTAGAACCGTAGTGTTGTAAGTTTGTATTCATAATGACACTGGTTTGTAGTGTTGTAGTTGAACCGTAGTGTTGTAAGTTTGTATTCATGATGACACTGGTTTGAAGCGTTGTAACTAAACCAAGTTTGTATTCATGATGACACTGGTTTGTAGTGTTGTAGTTGAACAGTTTGTAAGTTTGTATTCATGATGACACTGGTTTGAAGCATTGTAACTAAACCACCGTAGTGTTGTAAGTGTGTATTCATGATGACACTGGTTTGAAGCGTTGTAACTAAACCACCGTAGTGTTGTAAGTTTGTATTCATGATGACACTGGTTTGTAGTGTTGTAGTTGATTCACACTGGTTTGTGTTGTAAGTTTGTATTCATGATGACACTGGTTTGGTGTTGTCAGTTTGTATTCATGATGACACTGGTTTGAACGTTGTAACTAAACCACCGTAGTGTTGTCAGTTTGTATTCATGATGACACTGGTTTGTAGTGTTGTTGTCAGTTTGTAGATGACACTGGATTGTGGTGTTGTCAGTTTGTATTCATGATGACACTGGTTTGTGGTTGTCAGTTTGTATTCATGATGACACTGGTTTGTGGTGTTGTCAGTTTGTATTCATGATGACACTAGTTTGTGGTGTTGTCAGTTTGTATTCATGATGACACTGGTTTGTGGTGTTGTCAGTTTGTATTCATGATGACACTGGTTTGTGGTGTTGTCAGTTTGTATTCATGATGACACTGGTTTGTGGTGTTGTCAGTTTGTATTCATGATGACACTGGTTTGTGGTGTTGTCAGTATTCATGATGACACTGGTTTGTGGTGTTGTCAGTTTGTATTCATGATTGGTTTGTGGTGTTTTCAGTTTGTATTCATGATGACACTGGTTTGTGGTGTTGTCAGTTTGTATTCATGATGACACTGGTTTGTGGTGTTGTCAGTTTGTATTCATGATGACACTGGTTTGTGGTGTTGTCAGTTTGTATTCATGATGACACTGGTTTGTGGTGTTGTCAGTTTGTATTCATGATGACACTGGTTTGTGGTGTCAGTTTGTCATGTTTTTGTGGTGTTGTCAGTTTGTATTCGCCTTTATAAATGCAGCTGTTACTTCTTTGAAATGTGGATTTTCCAAATGGGACAGAAAATCCCGTTTACACGTCGTCAGTTTTAATGAGTTACGAATATCAATTTCAGCGGACTGGAATTTTCTCATCTCAGTCTTGACAGACATGAATTTCAACATATTTACAAATGCAAGTTTTAATAGACTCCACACGTTCCGAAGTTACAAATGATTTTAATAGACTTTGATCCACACGTGACAAGAGTCAAAGTTTTTCACTTTGATTTCCAATGACAAGAGCAAAGTTACAAATGTTTTTAATAGACTTTGATCTCCACACGTGACAAGAGTCAAAGTTACAAATGTCAGTTTTAATAGACTTTGATCTCTACACGTGACAAGAGTCAAAGTTCCAAATGTCAGTTTTAATAGACTTTGATCTCTACAAGTGACAAGAGTCAAAGTTACAAATGTCAGTTTTAATAGACTTTGATCTCCACACGTGACAAGAGTCAAAGTTACAAATGTCAGTTTTAATAGACTTTGATCTCTACACGTGACAAAGAGCAAAGTTACAAATGTCAGTTTTAATAGACTTTGATCTCTACACGTGACAAGAGCAAAGTTACAAATGTCAGTCATCTCCAAGTGACAAGAGTCAAAGTTACAAATGTCAGTTTTAATAGACTTTGATCTCCACACGTGACAAGAGTTACAAAGTTACAAATGTCAAAGTTCCAAATTTTTTAATAGACTTTGATCTCCACACGTGACAAGAGTCAAAGTTACAAATGTCAGTTTTAATAGACTTTGATCTCTACACGTGACAAGAGTCAAAGTTACAAATGTCAGTTTTAATAGACTTTGATCTCTACACGTGACAAGAGTCAAAGTTACAAATGTCAGTTTTAATAGACTTTGATCTCCACACAAGAGTCAAAGTTACAAATGACAAGAGTCAAAGTTACAAATGTCAGTTTTAATAGACTTTGATCTCTACACGTGACAAGAGTCAAAGTTACAAATGTCAGTTTTAATAGACTTTGATCTCTACACGTGACAAGAGTCAAAGTTACAAATGTCAGTTTTAATAGACTTTGATCTCCACACGTGACAAGAGAGTTACAAATGTTACAAATGTCAAAGTTTGTCAATAGACTTTGATCTCTACACGTGACAAGAGTCAAAGTTACAAATGTCAGGTTACATCAAATATTATTTCTACATGTGACAGAGATCATAGTGATCAACAACTGTCAGATTCAAATTGTCACAATGTGTAATGTGCAACAGACATAGTGATCAACGACTATCAGATTCAAATTGTCACAATGTGTAATCAACATAGTGATCTGTCACAATGAGTAATGTGTGACCGAGATCATTGGTCAACGACTATCAGATTCAAATTGTCACAATGTGTAATGACAGAGATCATAGTGATCTACGACTGATTCAAATTGTCACAATGAGTAATGTGTGACCGAGATCATAGAGATCATAGTGATCAACGACTATCAGATTCAAATTGTCACAATGTGTAATGTGTGACAGAGATCATAGTGATCAACGAATGTGTGACTGATCAGAGTCAAATTGTCACAATGTGTAATGTGTGACAGAGATCATAGTGATCAACAACTGATTCAAATTGTCACAATGTTCAGAAATTGTAATGTGTGACAGAGATCATAGTGATCAACAACTGATTCAAATTGTCACAATGAGTAATGTGTGACAGAGATCATAGTGATCAACGACTATCAGATTCAAATTGTCACAATGTGTAATGTGTGACAGAGATCATAGTGATCAACAACTGATTCAAATTGTCACAATGTGTAATGTGTGACAGAGATCATAGTGATCAACAACTGATTCAAATTGTCACAATGTGTAATGTGTGACAGAGATCATAGTGATCAACAACTGATTCAAATTGTCACAATGAGTAATGTGTGACAGAGATCATAGTGATCAACAACTGATTCAAATTGTCACAATGTGTAATGTGTGACAGAGATCATAGTGATCAACAACTGATTCAAATTGTCACAATGTGTAACGTGGGACAAAGATCCTATTTTCAAATGTCAATTTATATCAAGTTGGATTTCTACATTTGACAAAGGTCACAGCAACCAACAACTATCGGGTTGAAATTGTTACAATGTGTATATTGTATGACCTTTTAAGAGTTTAGTCTGTGCTGATGGAACTCTTGGTGCTGAACGACCATCTTGAAGATGCCGTGAAGACTTTTCTCACCGATCTGAAACACAACGTTTCCTGGTAGAGTTTGAGCACCCGTTGGTTGCACGTATAGGACAGAAAGATGAGGACTCCTTGGCATCCATTGAGAGCGATTGCTATGACCTTGAGCGGATCACACTCCAAGGCCTCGCCGAGAACGGAAAATAACCAGAACATACCCGTGAGAGTGGACAGTTTGACGTAAATGATGAAATCCTCTTTCTTGCCTCTGTGGATGGAATCCAAGGACGTCAGGCGTCTGATGCGCCATATTCTTACGATCACCGTGAGAAAGAACGTGACATTGCACGTGACCGTCACGACAAGGGGTACGACCATAGCCAAGGCGTTGTCCACAAAGCACGTGCCGTATCGTCCGTAGCCGATCCGTCGCCACTGTGACGTCAGAAGGGAGGTCAAGACAACGACGCAGATGACCATCAGAGGGATGACCATTGCGACGGTCAACTTTTTGATGAAGATCGCCTTGACTGTGCTTTGTTTCCTCACAGGCCTGGTCGGAGCCGTAAATACTTGCCACATATGTAGACAGCACATGAAGCTCCAAGACAACGCGAACAGCCAGGAGAAATGCGTCAAGATTGCCATGGCAACGCAAAGCAGTTGTGCGGAAGACGACATGTAGGATATTGCCATAAGACTGCTCTCCGCCAACATCATACTCAGGCATAAGATAACATTGTTTACTCCTGCTGCGTTGCGTAGTGACGGAAACAGGATGTACGTCATTAGTGTAACCGACAGACCTAGCAGTGACAAACATGTGCAGACGATCGTTTCGATATGCTGTATCAAGTCCATGACGCCATATTGAAATTTCCGTTTGATTTCATCGAGTTTTAGATCAAAAAGTTCTCGGCATATTCTTATCGAACCGTTTTCAGCCACAACAACTTGATTTAATTCCCCAGACCCAGAGATCTCGAATTGTACTACGGCACTTAGATTTATAAATATCTTCGTCTGCCAAGGGAAATAAAACAGGTCTCCTTGGATCGACGTCTCTGATGCGTTGACAATTACGTACTGGCAAAAAAGTTGCTTGTGAAGAAATACACAATTGTTTTTATCAATTTCACTATTGTTTATTATTTTTCGTACGGTCTTACATACGATGTTGCAATTTCCGTAGCTGGACAACTTCAGGCGGTCGCACGCGCTACCCTGGTAACCGCCAAGCGTTGCGAAGGGTTGAAAGTAAAATGCGGGATGCCCTGTTGTGGGTGTTGCAAGGGAAATCCTGTTTTGGAAAAAGTGGCTTAAGATTTTCCGTTCAAACTCATCTCGTTGAAGGCTTGGTGTGGCTTCTACAATAGCAAAGACGTGGCCGTGGGAAGAGCAGGTCGAGCTGTTGGCACTACACTGGACTCGCCTTTCAGCGTCAGGGGAGATAACGCCAGTGACGTTCATCAGGTGTGGGTCGTCCGTGGTTGGGTCAGGCTGACTTTTCTCATAGACGATGCTCAGTTGTACGTTACCTGCAGAAACTAAAGGCGTCAACGCCTTGACGACGTAATTAACCAAAGTCTGAACATTTTCTTCTGTTTCTTTTGGACACTGTGCGTCTCGTATATCTCCAATGAAGCGAAACCAGACATCCAACGTGTAAGGCAATCCACGAATCTGACTCAAGTCCGTCTGGCACGCCTTCCCATCAAAGCTCTTTCCGGGTGTACACATCAACAGCAGACAGGTGTCATCAAACCCGATCATGTTCTCCATAGGACAGGATGAGGTGACAGCAGTCCTCCAAGGTAAGTAGGAATTTTCTGATCGATCTTCAAATGACAACAAGAGGGAAAATGGCGGCTTTCTATGGGTAACAATGTGCGATACTTTACGTTGAGGAAGATACATCACATTCAAAACCTCCGTCATCTTGGAATCACACGACAGACAGAAAACACACGGCTCACCGCCACCCTCTGTAGATCCAGACTCGTTCCCAATCCGGCCTTCTGGCGCAATGGTTGTTGTTGTTGTTGTTGTTGTTGTTTGTTGTTGTTGATGCGGCGACCAG